>JAOEHY010013588.1:0-107987 GCA_025447955.1 Psilopsiagon aurifrons | reverse complement strand
CCGTAACTATAAACATCGGTGTTATCAGCACTGTTCCCAGGCTGAAAGTCAAAAACACAGCGCTGCACCAGCTACTATAAAGGAGAAAAATGACTGCTACTGCTGAACCCAGGACAGAAACTCATTTTATTTCCAGTAGGGTGGAACGATTCTGTTGGTTTGTGTTTTATAAAATTTTTATAAGTGTATTTATAGAAGCCATATTTTCATATTCATGAAATAAAACATTACTTCCAACCATTTTGGCCTTGGAGAGAGAAATACTGACTAAAATCAAACATATGAAGATGTTAATATCGTAACTTGCAATCTTGGAAGTATCTTAATTTGTTTGTGCTACACTTATGTTTTAACTTACTTATCTAACTGACATTAGTTGTGGACACTACCTAGGCTGCCTATTACGTTGTTTAGATTATTTTAAATATCTTGTAAACTGTGAGAATAAAACTGATGAGATTTAATGAACATCTGCCAGTGCTTCATGCATTTTATCCTAAATTCTAAGCAGCGGTATTTAAGGTTATTCAACTGGAAAATCTACTTCATTTATAGAGTTTAAACAATTACAGCAAGACCTTAAAATCCCTTTAACTACTAAAACCGTAAGATTAGACTTGAAGTTTGTCTATCAAACTGTAAGAAAGAAGCAATAGATTCTGGATTCCGAAGTACTTGACTTTGAAGATAATTTATGGCAAAGTTTGGTATTGCATAGTTATGCTCGTATGTGGGTAAATGCCTCCTAAATCTGCATATGTTGTGAAGAGTATCAAACACATTAAGGATCATTTTGAGATGCAGTGATTTTTGTGGTGAATGCATATGAATGGAATTACATCCAAGTTCTTAGCTGACTGCATTGCTTTGTTTACATTTTAATTAAGTTCCACTCTAAAATGTTTGGCAGCTGTATTAAAACCAAAGCATAAAGAAATCCAGCTTTACTTTGATTATCAGCTCTTCATAGTTGTGAGGACACTGAGGTGGCTGAAGAACTAAAGAAAGATACTTAAGATGGGTAAGTGGTCACCTAAAAAAGTGAGGAAGTTAAGTGGAAAAAGTGGTGGACTGGCACTAAAAGGCTTCAAGTTCAGAACAGTCTTTACCTGAAAAACACTGGCTGTTAAGAAAACACTCCTTAAGGGCCTTAAGGTAATATTTTAACAAACTTGAGTCAGTCTAACACGTTTTCCCTGTACAACTCTTGTGTTTCAGAAGATTAGACTGTAGAGCTGTTGTGAGATTTCAAGTTGGATCAATTCTGAACTGCTATGAATGAACAAACATGAGTTATAAACATGCAGCTTTCAGTCTTTTTCAGAGTACTATAAATCCCTTCTTAATGTGTGCTTCCTCAGTCTGGTTTTCAGAGCTCTGGCTCCATCTCCCTAAAATGGTGAAATACAATGTTATCCTTAAGCATATGATTTCTAGAACTTCTTATTTAGTTATGACCTTACCTATAGACTATACATGGGGGCTATAGGGAGCTTAACTCATGCTTTCATCCGAGCTTGGGTCTCTTGTCATGACCAGGGCTAATGAAGAAACTTCAGTCATGGTATGAGGTGTTTTTTGCAAGTATTAGCAATTTCCCTTGAAACACTATCACTTAGCAGAGAGACAGTGATCTGGTTGGCTCCCTCAAGGTTTGTATGCCACAGATTTGAGAATAAACAGAAGAACAGATATTATGTTGTGTGTTAGAAATTGATTGTGCTTGTTTATATGAAAAGTGCTGTCAACAGGTTCAGCCAATACCACACTAAATATCTGTCATCCTTTGGCTGCTTCTAGGAAAGAAAAGCTAAAAGTGAGGAAACAGATGTAATCACTTGTACATGGTATGATACCCATGAAGCAGTGTGTCTTTCATCTAAGCCTTGTACAGTGGATTGTTTTTTTTGGTAACAGGAGTGATATTTTGTGCCGCAGGATTAGGTCAGATCTTGGCTCAATAAGTAGAAAGAGACCAAAACTGACAGGCACTAAATAGGAAGCTGTGTAACATGTTCTGTAGGAAGTGGTGTCATTGACTCGGTGTTGCTCCTCTGAATTGACAGTGAATAAATCCACCTTATTTCCAAGGATATTGAAAGTTCTTTTATAGATGTTCTTTTTGGGTGAAGCAAGAAGTTTCTGTGCATTTTATCTAACAGTGAGGAAGATCCCTTAATGTGAGCAACTTCAGCAAAATCCGTACAGCATTATTTGATACTCACTTTCTACTCTAAATGGTTGTGAGCTAAAAATAGTTATATTTTACCATCTATAGTACCCATTTTTCATTTTGCATGAAGTACTTCCTATGCAAGGAATTGCTTGTAAATCAAGCTTTAACAAGCTTTTGGATCACTTGGGATGATACCTGTCATATAAATGTCATGGTGATATTCATAGAGGGTTTCCATAGTTCTGCAGAACTAGTGTAGGTATTTAGGTAAGTGAAATAGTTTCTAAATTATTAATACTATGGTGGCAGAAGCAATGGTACAACACTGCAAATTAGTTGTATGTGAAAATGAGAATGTCTTTAAAAAACCAACATAGTTCATATGAGAGAGCTCTCAACTAATCCATCTGGAAAAGGGTTAAGTATTTGTCTAGTTATCGCTTCTGAGTAAGAATATAATCACTAATACTGTGGCAGAAGAACTGTATGTTTTGGAAAAACAATAGCAAAAGTAGTCTGAAATGCCTTATGTTAGGAAATAAGGAAATACATATTCCTATTTTATAATTTGCAATTGCAATGCAGGGCTGAATCCTCATTTAATTCTTAATATGAATAAACAATGTTTGCATCTTAGGTCATTCTTTCCCCCCCCCCCTTTCATGTAGGAATTCTGGAAGGCAACAGACTGAAAATTGTAAAGGTTAAAACAATTAATCAGACAATTGGAAATGTTACGTACCATGCTGCAGATATGCCAATATGGTGGCAGATTCCTCAATATGTGCTGATCGGATTCAGTGAAATATTTGCAAGTATAGCAGGTAAGAGTCTTTGTGTGGTTTAAAGCTGCTTTCGTATCAATCTTATGATGGATTCCTAGAAAATAAATACTTCCTTCTCAAATCATTATAAATAAGCTCTAATGTTCCCAAATGCAATATTATACAATATAACTTAATATAAGTGTCAAAGAAAACTACTGTCTTTCACATTTGAAAATTGGCTTTTATGAGAGTATATTATCAAGGCTGAATTTCAAGAAGAGCAACACTTATAATACTCATGTATCATCCAGTTAGCACTAGATATTTGCAAGCCCTAATGGAAAACAATATACTCTTTCAACATTGTATTTTAAAGAGTAGTTTTAATGCAGTATTGTTTCCTCTGAATCTTCCTCTTTTGGTGCTTTGTAATTTTTTTGGCTTAAAACTGAGCTCACCGTTCACAAAGACAATCAGTAAGTGGAAACACCTTTCTGAGGGGAAAAAGGAAGAAATAAGCCATCTTCAAGAAAGATTTATCACCAGCTTAAATTCATGTTGCGTGGCTTTTTGCATATCTGATAGAAGTTATGTAGCAATCTAAAGTTTATTGGTGAACATTAGTAATGAAGTACCTATTTTTTATAGAGTTTTTTTCTGCTTTATTTATAGATCAGGTTTTTTCAGTAGTTGTTTTAGTACTTCAGTGTGACACTGGGCAAACTGAAACACTGTTCAAATCCTCCCTTTCTTGAACATATGCAAGAAATCTTAAATTTCTTAATACTGTTCTGTGTGATGCAGTGAACAGCTGTGTGATCATATTGATTTTTAAACTGAAAGTGAAGTGGGAGGAGAGGGTGAAGAGGACTATAAAATCTTATTTTCTGCTCTGTTTCATATACATGGAGGGCTCATTGGAGGAGGAAAGCGCAGGCAACATATCTGTTGTCACTGCGGTATGCCTAATGCTGGTTTACTATAGTCAAACAAGTTAAAAGCTACTGTGAATCTCTTAATACAGTGTTTCTCTGTCTAATGCTTGGAAGTGATGCTTGGTTACCAGTAACAGAAACCTTTCATGATCACAGAAGTAGCTATTCTGATACTACTTAAAGAGAATTGCAGAGCTACCTGATGTAATATACTGGAACTCTTCCAGAGTCTTGATTTAAAAATCATTTAGTATTTGCTTAACTAGAGTTAGTTATTAATGTGTTGAAATACTGTTTGAGAGTACTGAAGATCATCAGTTCAAACTTAGCTCTTTTTCTTCGATTCGTTATGATGGGATTTCCTGGTTTCCTTTCCCCTGCAGGAGGTTACTTTCATTCCTCATGCTGGGCAAGCACAGTGGGTTAAAATGAGATTCTCTAATTCTGTAAGCTCTTGCTGGCAGTAGCCCCAGCTGTCACATGGCCCATTTGTTCCCCTCGTAGTGGAACAGAAAACCTCTCCTCCAATGGGTTTCTGGTTACACATGTTCTACTGTCATCACAGTTGTTAGGAAATAAAACTAGGTGGTTGGATTGCTCAGGAAGTAAAAATCTGGGCTTGGCTTTTTTTGTATCTGAGGAAATAAAAAAATGCTCAGTGCTTTTCTACCAGCTGTCTGGCCTGTGAATTTCATGTGGTGGGAAGAGTTAGACGTATCTGGCACATACTGACTGTACCTTAGTTATTTAGGATATTGGAGGAATTTGGTTTTAGTATGGTTTTGCCTTGTATTTGTAGTTTTGTAATATGCATTCAAATGTGTCACTAGTGTATTCTTTCCTTTCTGGTAAATGGTAGGTTGATGTCTCCCACCACATTGGTTTTGGGAGTGTCCCATTCACAATGTGAATGCAGGGTCCTCCCAACAGTTAGCTCTCTGCTTGCACATAGTATGTACCTGGAAACCAGCACCTCACACAAACTGTCTTACGATAGTAAACATAAGATTTGGACATAAGGTCTTAGTGGGTTGCACTAACTGAAATCTAGTTCTTCACTTCTTGTACTGCAGCAGTCAGAATTGTAGATGAATGGGTAAGTGTCGAACGGCTGAAAGTCTGAGGTAAGAGTCTGATACCTGATAAGGGTCCCATTTCTGGTTTCCACCACTCTCTACCGCCTGCCAGTGATGTCAGTGACAAGTCATTGAATTAATTTGCTTCAGGAAGCATCTACAATTAGTTCATGATCTTTAAAAGACAAAGAGATATCTTTAGATGTATTTACATATATTTATCTTTAAAGATAAAGGGGAGAGTTCATGATCTTTAAAGCACATTATGACCCAAGATGCTACTCACTTTAAATTCTTCAATGGAAAGAATGCTTTAGCAGTGCAGTCAACACATATCCTTTACTAGAGGATATGTATTTTTGTTTCTCTTTCAGGCACTGTTACTAGTTTGTAGGTGTTTGCAAGGAGAAAATAACAAACCTGTCTGCAGGTTGTGAAAGGGTCAAGGGCTTGATGCAGCCCCTGGTTGCTGAACTCCAAATTGAGGGTTCTTTTCTTTTTTTCAGCTGCTTTAGTGGACTTCTTCATGAGAAGCCTTTAAGGCTTACACTCTTCTAGGTGAGCGCTGCTGTTACGCGCTTGCTGGGTCTGTACCAGGAGCTTTTTAATTTCAAACCTCTTGGTCAATGATAGGAAATACAAATGCTGCTCTTTTTCATTAAACCAGCCATTCTATGCAGGTCTGAATTCCTTTATTATTCTTTCATTTGATTTGTTTTACAAAACTTTTTTTACCTGCTTTCTGATTATTATCTAAACTGAATTCTTAGTGTCTTTAAGACTGCCTCTCAAGACCTAAGAGTATACTTTACCAAGTTGATATGAAAAGGTTGATAAAGCTATCTATTGTGCTATGAAACTCAGCTTTAAAATAAGCAAATTGTTAATGGTAACAAACCTATAATGATTTGGAAATGTTTATAGTGAATAAAAAGGGACAAAATATCACTTGTTTACTGTAAACATAAGCATATTCTTATTAAGCCACATTAGTTACACTTGAGGTACCTTTAAAAAGATGACACACACTGCATTAATCTTTTGTATTATTCTGTCAATCCTCTTAAAGCACCCTTATTTAACTGGGAATTGTAATCACACATGACAACACCAACTGGAGGGTTTAATTACAAAACTGCTTGTTTGAGGTAGCATGAAATCATTATCAATGGCTGCCAGCAGGCAAAAATATCTCTGAAGTCAAAGGAAAGATTTTGTGTTCCTTATGCCAGATTAAATACCAGGGTTGCTGGAAACATTCAGGTTTAGAAACATGCCTTATTTTGTTACAAAAAGTGCATAGTGTTACACCCATTTTGGTTTGGGTTTGTGTCCAAAGATCTTTTTCTAGCAGTAACACTTTCATCCAGTAGATGTCTGAAATAAGAAAGGGGCCAGATCCTTCTATGTGATACACTTGAGATAATTTGTACAGACTGTATAAAAGCCTGATGACCAAAACATGACTGATCCTTTGGAGACTTTTGGCAGCTGTGGCAGCTTAACAAGAGGTTAAAAACCAAGCTACTCTATCTGGAAAGTAGTATACTTTTTTTTTCTTTAAGTGAGATTAGCCTTGATAAATCTGAATTGTTAGATTAGTGGTAAAGCCTAGAAAGAAAACCTTCAATTTTTAATTCCCAAAGTAAGTGTAAGTTTGCCCTCCCCCATTTTCTGCTTGCAGATGTCTCTCCATCACTGTAGTGGTTCTCTTGTTATGGTTTGAATTTACAGGAACCCACACAACTGAGTTGCACGAAGAATGTTTCAGTTCCCTTCTAGAGTCACAGGCAGGTTGCTGTTGGCCCATGAAAATGTGGTTTGCAAAAGAAAAGAGAAGCAGTGTGTTGGTTATCAGAGATTTCTCAGGTGTCAGTGCAGAATGTCAGATAAGTGAGAACATAGTTCTGTTTCTTTCTGAAGAACTAAGTTCCTCCCTCATAACAGGCGCTATCTTGAAATGTCAAGCCTTTTCTTGGAAGGAAATGCTAGTGTATTTCTATTAAACTCTGTCTGGAGTAGTAGAAGTCAAATACCAGTAATGATGTAAGTAAAGCATACCTTTATTATGCAAGACATAAGGTTTGTGCCATTTTCAGGTCTATAATGCTCTCTTTTGGCAAGAAAAATGATTATGAGGTAGCATTAATTTTCAGTATGAAGCAGACTGTTTTGAAACAAGCATTTCACCTGTCAGAAAAGGCTCTGCAAAGAATGTATATGATTGTCTCTTGCGAATAATCCCATTTGAGTTTTGACAGCAGTATTATTCTAAGAAGGAGAGTTAATCATGGGCATTAGTCTTTGCAAGGCAGAGCCTAACCCAGTGTGTTCTGTTGGTACTCAAATTCAGTAGCACAGATTTTTCACATTGATGTCACTGGCATGTTTTTCTTGGCTTTATTGGTTGAAATTTGAATAAGGACAATTTAATGTGAAGTCTCGTATCTGCAAGTCTTAAACAGAACAGGATAGCAAGCAATGAGCTTAGAGAATTCTAGATTGAAATTAAATTAAAACTAGTTACTGCTTTTCCAGCTACATTTGATTTCTGTCTGCGCATTCAGAGATACAGGCACTGAGTCTGTGAGAAATAAATGTTTGTGGTCAATGCAAGAGTGACCCTTCAGTTCCTGAGTACTTTGTTCTCAGCAGGGAATGTCATGTGCTTTGTAAATACTGCACATCATATAGGCAGTATCGAAACAAGTGAAATGGGCAACGTGGAATTTGCCAGGTTAGAGTTAGTGTAATGAATTTGAGGATAATTTTTTGGACAGAAAAAAGAGTATGTTGCCTCAAAAGATTTCTTAATTTTACACACCTAATAAAATCAAATTGCATGTCTTAAATGCCTGTTCAATAGGTTGATACACTGATGACCTTTAACAGGGTTCATAAAACAATTAGAGGGAATTGATAGGGATTCACTATCTCAATTCCCTGTGTCCTCATATCTAAGGTTGGTTTTGGGTCTTTAACATACCAGAAGTATTATACAGCTGTGGCTAAACTAGAACAAACCACTCCTGTTTCTTAGATCTTCTAATAGCATTTTTTATCTTTTCATACAGGTCTAGAATTTGCATATTCAGCTGCTCCCAAATCTATGCAGAGTGCCATCATGGGGCTGTTTTTCTTCTTTTCGGGGATTGGATCATTTGTTGGCTCTGGCTTGTTGGCACTAGTGTCTATTAAAGAAATTGGCTGGATGAGTAATCACACAGACTTTGGTAAGTTATTTTCAGTGTGTTTGTAGTCTGTCAAGTAGAAGGCTTCCTTCACAAGCAGTTAAGCATCCAGCACGTGGAACTGTTGAGTCTTGGCACAGGTCTTATTAAAAAAAAATAAGTTGGTTTACTGTTTTGTTAAAGATAAAATTTCATTTTACATCAAGTATGAAGTAACGTGACTGTGGTGAATGCCCCATTGCCCTCATGAAAGCATGGGAAAGATGCATTAAGTATCTTGCCTCTGTAAGGCCTGTCAATTACCTGCTCAGCTGTTACTGCATTTCATCGCTAGAAATGACTTAGAAACTTTTGTGTTTTAGTAAAAAATACTTAATTTCTGTGTGGAAGAAGAATATATTTGGTTTAAAGTACTGAAATTGCTTTCTGCGGTTATGGGGAGTAAAATGTACCCATATCTCTTGGTTGATTATTCAGCTTCCTAGTTTCAAGAGACTTCATCAAAATTACCATGAGGTAATGCTGTCTGCTAGCTATTTATAGTCTTAAAAAAGTCCAATCTGCTTTGTATTGCCAGTTGAAGTTAAAAATAATTATTGGCACCAGTAGGTGGCACCTTGGGAATTCCAGAAAAATCCCATCGTCATTGGGCGAATTAGTTCCAACAGAAGGAGTGTGAAAAGTTCTTAAAATGTATGCTAGACCTGTTGTATTTACATGGCTTAAAAGTGCAGCCTAAGCTTACTTTAAATTTGGTATGAGAGAATTTGCCATTTAAACCTGATTTGCATGTTACCACAAAGTAATGTTGTGAGGAACAGTACATATACCTCAAATTAATAAGTGTGATATTTGTTGGATTTTTTAGCCTCTTGCCTTTGTTTTCTGAAGCAGCCTAAGACAGTACTGAATGTTTTCTCTATAAGATATTTAGGTTGTGGTAAATATATCCAGATTTGGCTAGAACTGGAAGATGTTACCTTTCATGACTTGCTGATCATCTGTTTTGAATATGCTCAGTGGATTGGACAGCTGTCAGAACTGGGTATTTCTGCCTTTCATAGTGCAAAGACTCAGCATACAGTCGAGCCCTCTCAGCAGCTATATCCATCTGGCTCAAGGTTGGAGAACTCAGTGGCGATTTTGATCAGTAGTATCCATAGTAGCTACTGGTTTAACTGTTAATCACTAATTTTTCATTTGGTAGAACATTATTGAAAGTTATCAAATTCACACAGTTTATATACTGGGCATGATGTGCTGTGGTATGGAGTACCCCTTTGGCTAGTTTGGGTCAGGTGTCCTGTCTGCTTTCTCTCTGCTTCCTGTGCCCATCCTCGCTGGCAGAGCATGAGACTGAAAAAGTCCTTGATCAGAATAAACATTACTTAGCAACAACTAATAATATGGGTGTGTTATCAGCATCGTTCTCAAGCTAAAGTCAAAACCACAGCACTGCACCAGCTATTAAGGAGAAGAATATCTGCTACAGCTGAACCCAGGACACATCAGATGCTGTGTAATAACTGTAGTCACATGCACCAAGTTTCTGCTTTTTATGCTAACCTGTGATACCATATGAGGTAACTGCCTGCCTCCCCTCTGCTGAGAAGGTTCACTCGCTGCTGGCACTGCTGTGTTGGTTGCTGCCATTGAAATGACTGTTATTTCTCTGACAAAACCTGAGATTTCATGGGCTTAATATCCCATCTCATAAAGGATAATTACTACGCTTTAAACATGTCTGCTATTGAGATTGAGATTCACATGTATATTGTATTTTAAATGTCAAGGAAAGACTCTGTTTAATTTTACTGCATTTTATTATATGTTCATTTAATTGGATCTTAAGTTTCAGTAATTAAAGTAATTTAATCTTAACAGTTGTAGGCATGCTGCATGAACAGCTCATTAGGATCAATGTATACTTCACTGTTTTTACTCTAACCTTTTTGATAATCGTAATGGTGCAATTGGCTGTGGCTTGCGTGGCATGTTGGAAATGAGCCACAATACATTGTTCTTGGCAGTACAGCAATAGTTAGTGCATATTGCTTAATAGAGGAATAATATTTTAGCAATGAGCTTTCTTAATTTAACATTATTTAATCTGGTACAAATCACTGTTACAACTTTGAGAGTGTCAAAGGTGAACTGAACCAAAAATATCCATGTATGGTTTCATGAATTCTAAACGTTGTCCTAAAAGAGGGCTTAGACAACATCTCAGTAATTACTGTCTTTATATCTACAGAGTTGCCAAACTTTTTTCCCTTTAAAACATTCATCTTTTTGTTCGTATTTCATCTTTGAGTTAGCAGAGAAGGGAGGTACAGGCCTCCAGTTGCAGAAAGACCATATGGTAGGGGTGAAAAGGGTGCTGGAGGAAACTCTAGTATACATAGTACAAAAAAAGAAATCATACATTTACCTGTTTCAGTTATGCTGTAAAACATAAGAGACTTCCTTTTTTTTGCCTTCGTTAATGCCTTAATCACTGCACTGTTTTCTCCAGGCTCCTTAAAAGCACATCTAGAAAAGATGGTAAAGGTTTGACATTACTAAGCTCTATCAGTAATTTTGCTTCCATCTTGGATCCAGAGCTTTATTTACAGCAATTTTTTTCTAGTCCATTTGGCCAAGCACAGGGATGTTTTCTTGTTTTCTGCATTTGAAATTGAGCATTTCCTCAAAAATGGACGAGTGATCTTTACTGCTTGTCATTATGAAGTAAATCATGTATGAAAATACACACTCAGGTTTATCTGAAGTCAGGGCATTGAAGACTGCAGCATAAGAAACCAGACTTAAAAAAAATGGCAGAGGGGGAAGAAAAGAAGATTACTGACCTATTAGTCCTTAAAATTGTTGACTTTCATGAAGCATGTCCACTGTTATATGGATATAGTGTTTGTTTGCACAAAGCTCTTACAGTGTTAGGAGGAGCTTCCAGCAATTTATTGTAAGAAATACTGCAGGAACAGCAGCAGATCAGCATCTTTGGGGACATTACCTGGTTTGAGGCATTGAAGCACAAACAAAAGCAATCCTTGTACTTGCACGTCTTCCTCAGAAGTTCCATCTTTTGCTTGGGATAATTAAAAATTGAACTGTGCTGTCTCATGGAAATGCAGTTTGGTTTGGTTTTGCCAAAAGCCTTCACTAGTTAAGCTTGAAGGGATTGGCATTTTAATTCGTATAATCTGTATCAACCTTTTTCTTTCTAGGTAATATCAATGGCTGCCAATTAAACTATTACTTTTTTTTGCTGGCTGCTATCCAAGGAGCAACCCTCTTGCTTTTCCTTATTGTTTCTGTGAAATATGATCATCAAAAATCAAAGATTAATGAAGTGGCTGCCAATGGAAGGATCTGATATCTGTTACAGAGCAGACTATTACAGAAGCTCAGTGAAGTGGCAGTGCGCTGGACATATGCAGCATCATGGTTTTCTCCAGTGAGACTCTTACTGGACTTGCATGTTACGAGAGTTCTCTCCCTTGCCCCCCTCTCATGTAACGTCAATAAGTGCCTTATGTTGGCGGGGCTGGTTTCTTGCACTACTACCATGTCCTGGCAGAGGACAAACACAGATCTCGGAAGCGTATTTACTCTAGGCTAGGCATGCAAGTTGCTCTTTGTTAATCGTGAGATTACTAAACTCCTGGAAGCCAGGACACTTACAATGGAAACTGAGTAGAAGGACTTGTGATATGAATTGTTCCTGACTGAAAAACTCCGCTTAATGAAGAACAATGGATCTAGAGAAACACTCAACAGTCTCAAGCCTACATTGAGGACACAAGAAAGAAAACAATTTAATAAACCTCAAGTAGTGGTTACAAGAATAAATTTTCGATCCTGAGAGTCATTTCTGGAGGAGAAACAGGGACAAATTAAATTGCAGATTAGCTCAGACTAAAAAGAAATCAAGTTTTATAATTGACCTTTCACTGGCAGTGTCTCAAGGATTTAAGTCCAAACTTGCAGTCAAAAGTATCCAGTACTGAAGCCTGAATTATATGTCACAGGAGCTTGTCATATAATTGGCTGTGACTTTTGGTGCACAAGGAAACACTTGTTTGGATTGAAATGGTTTTACTTCAGAAATACTTTTATTTTTTGGATCTGCAGTAGATGTGTTAGGACAATATGGAAGCAGACATCTTTTGAAAAACCACTGTTCGATCCAATGCTGTTATTTCCCTGAGGAATATATAAATATTTGCAGAAGAAAACAGAGATTGAATTCTCAGAAGATGAATACACGATAACAATTTAGAAGCCTTTCAGCCAGTTCTTCAGCCTTGTGTCTTTCTTCTAGCTAACATGCTACAGGGTTTGTATCTTTCAGCAACACATTCCTATAGCAGAGCAAATGGGTTTTATGTTCAGGCTCTTGAATTTCAATGATTCTAACAATTGTATTTAAGATTGTTTGCAGATGGTATGGAAGATGCAGGGAATTATGCAGAAAGAAAATAAAACCTCAGCTTTTTATTAACGTGTTGAATTTTTATCATTTCCTTTGTCTGCATTTACATTGTTAAAATGTCCCTTTTTTGTACATGGACATCTTTTTAATGAGTTTACAAAATAAAATGAAGTTCCATGCTGTGACTTTTGACCCTTTGCTTCTAGGTGGATAAAATTATATTAAGATTATTTACTTCTTTATTCTTTATTTCCTAAATATACAGTGGAATGCTATTAGATTTCCAAGTGTACACTGGCATCCTATTAGTTTGTTCAGGTAACTTAGCGGAATGCGAGCTGTCCTGTCTTTACCACCGTAAATCTGTAGATGCTATTTAGCCATTGCATTTTTTCAGTTATTCCAGTTTTGAATCATACTATGTAAAGAAGTAAGTAAGTAGTATCTCATGAGGAAAAGCTGATTTAATTTTCTAACTTTAAGAACAATAGCTGCTATATTTCTGCAATATCCCATTTATAACCAGCTAAAAAATATTAAGATATTATAAACTGCATAAGGAACATACAGGGACCAAATAATTTCTTTCTTTGTATGCTTTTTCTGTCAGGCACTTCTGATACAGGGATGAATCTGTAGTGTTTCATGTTTATTTAATTCACTTCTAAGGCGTATATAATCACAGGAGGGAACTGGGTTGTGTCCTTGAAGGAATTCTACTAGTTGTGTGAAGATTTTCCTTTTAAAAGTGCCCTTGCTGTAGAAGGAAGGACCCTCCAGGAATAGTATTGCTTCTGATGTTCGAAGTTACCCCCTCTGGTCCCTGTTTACTTATCTGTGTTCTGATAATTTAATTTAATTCATTGCACTATTTCCCCCCCCCCCCAAGATTTTTCACCAAAATTAATAGATTTTCCATCCGAGATGGGTCTGCCAATTATAGTTGAAACTGAATTTAATGAAGAATGGAGAGTAACCTGCACATGACAGAAGAAATGAGGTGTCTAATAGTAGCCATGGCAGTCTCTGCAGGCAAACTTTAGTGAAACCATTAAAGGAAAAAGGTAACTAATGCTATGTGAGTCCACTCAACAGCTGGGCAAGTATCTTTTACCCTGTTACAAGCATACAGTAACTGTCGGTATGTTTCTGTTGGTGGTTCTAACACTCCGGAGATGAGACTGAACATGCAATCAGTTGTACAGTTTAACTTTTCCTTGGAATGACTTGGCTGAGCTCCAGGCACAAGCAATTACGACCATTTGCGAAGATTAATCTGACACTTGCATCAAAGGGATAAGGCATTTTTGTGACTGAAAGGCTTGGCTGATTCTTCCTCCTTGTCTTATCTTTTAGTGTTTCTGCTCCGGTCACAGAAGTAGGACTAATCAATTAACTTTGTGACTGAGGGCTGCACCCCATAAATAAAATACCTTGAAGTGAATAGGTTGGATTGAGGTTGAATTTAGTTACATTCACTTTTTGATTGTTCCAGTGCAATAGAATGTTGGGACAGGAGTCAGCCCACCGCACGCTCACCCCACTGACTTTCCAGGCATGTTAAATTTCCACTACAGTGGAAAGTAAGTACTTGTCACATGAGCGCAGGTATCTGATTCAAGTTCATTACTCTTAGTCATAAAGAATTATGAAGAAAATAAGCGTGTACCTTACAAAGCCTATGCCAGCTATAATCTAATCATGTATGAAGAACAGATGCCTGGGCCCCTGCGTTTCATTTGAGATTAGGAGGTAGAGGCATTATTCATGTAATGGCAGATCTTTCGAGAGCGCAGCAACCCCTGGTTTCCCATGCCTTTGTGTCTGCAGTCTGTACTGAACAGCCCTCCTCAGAAAAGCAGAGTCTTCTTCATTTATTCTGCTTATGTAAATCTCCAGGGTGAGTTTAATTACTTTAGTTGAGGCATCCATCAGCATTTCCCTTAGAAGTCTGTAATCAGCTCAGTGAGTCGTTTTTGTTTTGGGTTTTTCACCCAAAGTTGCTCAGGGCTGACACTTGTCAGACAAGGTTTTAGCTTAACAATAAACCTGTATTAAAAGACACATGGACTTCGTAACATTTTGTGTGTGTGTTTAAATTGCTTTTTGAAAAATGGTATCCTAGTGATTTTGGTTATATGCAGGGCAGGTTATGATACTGCAGACAAACCCTCTGGGGAAACAGATCACAGTGCTTCCCGTCTGAACAGTCAACAGTTTGAGATGCAGATTTATTTCTGAGGAAGCAGAGAATTTGTAGACCAATGCTCAGTGCTGCTGGAGGAATAATGCACGTACCTGGAGCGTGGCACCTGCTGGCCTTCCAAAGCAACGACGTAACTGCAGTGAAAGAACAGAGAGAACTAAGAAGCTACACAGCAGTAAGCGTGTAAATAGACACTTTGCTCCAAGCAGCAGGAAGTTCAGAATAGCAATAAACAGTACTTTCAGTCAAGATTGTCTAGTGAGAGTTCATATAATCTGGTTGTTGGCTGTTTTTTCACTTCATATACACACTATGGTTTAATAGACTTCTCCTTTTTGGAATTAATTTTTCCATTACAGTATTCACAACGAAGGTTTTGTTCTGTAGGTCAGTGGAAAGAAGAGTTGTCAAAACCTAGTTACATAGTAATTGGATCCACTTACAGTGGTTTGCAAATGAGCCTTAATACATGACTTGTGATCTCTTACTTAACAGTCTGTTGGACTTAGATCATAAAGAGGGATGAAAACATTACACTTTTACAAGAATGGAATTGGGAATTAATCACAATCCATCGCGCTAACTTCAGTCTGCCAGTGGCTGTAATGCTTGAAAAAGGGGGTAAAATAACCTAGCATATTGAGGAATCATCAGAACAGAAGAAACTAGGAAGTTGAAGTGGCTCCTTTGTATCCTGGATTATGAAAATTTGCCTTTGTTTCCATTCTTTTACTCTATACTCCCTCATATTTATTATTATTATTATTATTAATCTTTCTTAAGCATGCTTTCTTTATCAGGACATTCTCCTACAATGAGCCCAAAATATATACATAACATTAATGGATGCCCTTTAGTGGAAGGAACGTCTGTGGTTAGCTGAGCTGTGACTGCATAGGCAGTCCTGAGCTAGCTAGATACAGACGAAGAGCTACAGCACAGGTTGGTACAGATGATCCTTGGCTGGCTTTGTAGCTGCAGGCCAGATAACAGTGCATGTTACCAGCATCCAAACAGCAGGTTTAGGTCTAGCCTATGCAAACTGCGGGCACTTTGAGACTGCAGGGTAGACACTTCAGTACTGTACTCTTCCTTTGTGGACAGCTGTGATATTTAACTGGTAAGATTTCTCATCTCCCTTACCAAGAAGCGTTAGTCAGTAATGAGATTTAGTGATACAACAGAGTCCATAGATCACTTTTGACAGGGAACAGAACACTTTAATGAACAAGGGAAAACAAGGTAAATATTACTTAGGCTTTTGAAGATGGAACTTCAAACAGATAACATGTCTCTGAAAGCTGTGAGATAGACATGCCTATTTCTCCACATCTAATGCTGTACATCACAATCTCTTCCTACCTATCCCATCACCTTTTCAAGAATAGTTTTCTCTTGGCTCTGAACTCTCAGGAGACCCCGAGGTCTATCTGCTGTAGCTGTGGAAAGCAGTCAATACCATCTATCATCACAAAATGACTGGTATACTTAAATAGTGATAACTGTTACCTTGATCATAATGACAAATGACTTCATTGCTAGCCAAAGATGCTATAAACTGCTAGTCTGCAAACTAAACATCTGTAATGAGCAGTGCCCTCCTCAGAGGATGAAGGGCCTTGAGAGAGAAGATGCTAAGGGCTGCTGTATAGCCCCAGGTTTCAGGCAAATTGCTGTGCCAACACTGCAATAATTAAAATGTGGGGAAGGATTGCCATTAATTAATTACACATTTTAGAACT
Organism: Psilopsiagon aurifrons; assembly: GCA_025447955.1. Lineage (NCBI taxonomy): Eukaryota > Metazoa > Chordata > Aves > Psittaciformes > Psittacidae > Psilopsiagon > Psilopsiagon aurifrons. The sequence goes on along the minus strand of JAOEHY010013588.1, from coordinate 91,459 downwards.
TCGTTAAAGTGATCCAGAATTAAAGCGCAACTTCCTAATGCTGTCTGGCAAATCAGTACCCTGAGCAGGAAAATCTGGATTAAGGAGCTAAAGTGAAACAATTACAATGACACGTTGGCAGACGTTGAAGCGAGTTTTCATCCTGCTTGTAGCTGGGCAGAGGATCATGCAATTGCAGTCATTCTGGGGCCAAGGAACAGGACTGAGATCCTAGCGGCTCCTGTGAAGAGCAACTTCACATTTAATTCTTGCTTTTTCCTTTGAAAGATGTCCCAAGCATTTGATAAGCTCTATCCCCTCAATTCGTGACACTGCTGCCTCTGGGGAGAAGGGTGGTAGCCAGAAAATGGGAAGCAGTAGGTCAAAAGATGGTGTCAAGCATCCTTCATGGGCTGTTACAACAGAACTTGTACTTCCCTCTGTGTCTTTGCCCATACTTTTGGGAGAGGTGCTTTTTTCCTGTCACATTAGAAACTTACCTGAGGATGGGGGATGACTGCAGAGCACTGCCTTGGCTATCTTATTTGGAGGCTTAAAAAGTAAAGCTGCGCTAGTAACACATTTCTATTAGTGAAGTTATATTTACTTCCTTTGGAAGACTGTTCCAGTGTAACATAATGTCAGTGAAGCTCCTTGACAGCTTGATGACTCAGTATGCTTTCACAATAAATACACCCAACACTGAGCTCTTGGCTGGATAAATGCAAGTACCCTCACTGACTTCAGGAAACCCCAGTATTGCTCTTATGTTACGCATCAGGAGTTTTTCTGCTTGTTTCTGACGACGTTACTGATTGATAACCTCCACACCATCTAAGTATCTGTCAGCTCATTACAAATTAAAAGAAATGTGGGGTTTGGTAAGAGTCCCTAAATTTCCTAGGGTTTTAATGCATAATTTAGTACTGTATCAGAAGTCACTGACAGAAGGAATTCAATTAACTTACTTTGCAACAATCACTGATGCGGATTTCTGCTGCCTCTATCCATCAGCTGGCACTGACCTTGGAAGCAGCGCAGTGTTAGGGCAGACAGTTTATGACTAGAGGTGATGGCCTGGGTTTGAGACTCGAGTTCCTGGGATGAGGCAGGGAGTGCGCCCTTCCCCTTCTCTTCCAAGTAATTAGAGATTTCTCTGATTTGGACAACCGATCCTCTGGGGGGGCTCTGTTCATAGGTTTAGGTGGAGCAAGAACTGAGGACTGCCATTGGGGCTCACTCAGACAAATGCTTTCCCTTTGCATGGCATCTTGTGCAAGTATGTTTTGAGACGTCTGTCCTGAAGCATAAGAGCCTGAAGAAGGTATTTCAAAGGGTGACTTAATGAAGGCCTGAAACGCTGACTAGTCTGGATGAAATAAGCTGCTTGTGTATTTCATCTGTTTTGCACAGGAAAGAAGCTTCTAGATGCTGCAACCTTCAGTTTAAGAGTTGATAAATTTAATCTTGATTCCTCTAGATCTGAATTCAAAACCACCCAAATGATTCTATGTAAAAGCCTGAAGGACTAAAGGGAAGCAGATGATTACAGTCAAACAGCAGGCATTTCACCACAAAGGCATGACTCTGAAACACAAGCCAGGTGTTCCTCTGCTTGTAAACACAGCACAAGGACTGTAAGAGGTAAATTACTTAAAATGCCAGGAAAAAAGTTGACTAAAAGCAGCAGAAGCGATCTCTGCTCTAACCTGAGATTTTACAACATCCTACATAATTAAAAGGTGAGTGGCTTTAAAATTAATGCGTATCACTGCATCCAAGTTCATCACTATTTGTTGCTACATGGAAATCCTTTGGAGATACTTCTACAGGGCTGCACTGCAAAAGATGCACAAATGACGGGCCATGCTTTGGTTTAGTTTAAATTGGTGCTACCAGATCATACAGGTAATGCTTGGGCTTTTTTCCCCTCCTACAGATACAATGAGGTCTAATCCTGCAGTGGTCATGTTACACTATTGGTTATACCTGCCTTCTCTTACTGCTGTAGCTTACACAGCTCCTTGTTATGGCAATTATTAATGTAGTCTGGGCAACACAGGTTATAAAAATAACTTCTATTCCAATACAGAGCCCTAGCTTTGTTAAGTAGCGATGGGAATCAGGGCCATTGGGTTATACCTCTGCTCTGTCCTATCCTTCAAAGGTCAAACTACAGTGAAAAACTGCTTAGGAGGTTGTTTGGATATGATGATGCAGAGGCTCTCTGTGATGATTTAGCAGTAGATCTGAGCACAGTGCTCAATCTTAAATCAGTGTCTGAAGACCTAGTCTAAATCAGACTAGAAGAAAGAAGTAGAGGGAGTAGTCCTGAAAGATAGAGCTTGTGCTGGGGATTACCTACAATGGCCAGTATCTAGGAGCACATCTAGAGGATTAGTCGGACAGTAGCTGTTTTATGTTAACTCCTCCTATTGATGCTTATTCTGTATGGACTACCAGGTTTACAAGTTTTAAACTGGATTAATTTAAATGAGAAAAGCATTCTAGTACAAATTTAAATGAGAAAAGCATTTTAATATGAAGGAGAGAAGGAGAACTTAGAGCAACCTCTGTCAACCCAGTGATCGCCAACTGAGTCCCCGCTAATTGCCTTTTAATCTCCCAATTGTGAAGCAATGTAACTGAACATAAACTTTTCCCTTGCTCTGCAAGTACTCTTTTCCCTATATCCAATCACACAGAGGGCAGGCTGAGAGCCCTCCTGTAACTACTGACAGGAGCTCAACAGACAGGCAGTAACCCAGTTTGTGCTGCAATTCAGTCTTGTCTCTGAACTGAAAGGGTCAATGTAGCAAATGATTACACCAGAAAATGAGCAAAACCGTGAAATTTAAAGCACTTCTGCAGTCCAGGGAAACCACACAGGTGCTAGAAGTCTAGAGAAGCACTCAAGTACTGTTTCAATAGACTTGAATTGTGGTAGTTTAACCTTTACAACTCTCCCCTCTTTCCTGCCTTTGGGTAGCCCACACTTCAGTTGGGTACTGGTCCAATATCATTTGCAGCTACTAACGTAGCCCAGGAACAGTGGAGGGCAGTGGGCAAGGCCTGTCAGCGATGCTACTGCAGGTCTTAAGAAGTCTAATGATTTCCAAAATTATATTATGCCTGTCCACAGTGCTCACCATTGCTAAATTCCAACTCATCGAATCTGATCATCTCTGATGTTATGAAATCATTCTACGTGATCCAAAACTGTCCCAAATCAATATAAAAGCATGATGTCCTATGACAATTTAAAATAGCTTCACAAAGCACTCATACTGCTGAAACACTTCGCATATTTGTATCAGGATGTCAAGCTGGAATGTGGTCAAAAAGCCTTTTGAAGTGAAAGCAGAAGACATCAAAACACACTCCAAAGCCTGAGAAAAGCACTTGGAATAGCTTAAAAAAGAATTTCAGCTTGAAGCTTTCTGAGGCAGAAGCCTGTTGTTGATGCAGTTAAAGCAAGAGATTTACCCCTCACGGATGTGACACCAGGTCTCGATCCTGCAAACAAGTGTGTGCTTAATTTTTACAGGGGGTGTACTTGCGACCCCAAAGCCCATGTTTGGAGCTTCCTAGAGGCTGCCACCTTAATCAGTTCTTTCAATAAGCCTCAGGTGTTAGTGGGAGTTCATGCCCACAGTCAGTGTTATCTGACCAACACAGTGAACCCAACAGGAAAGAAGTAGTGCTCTCAAGCACCAAGCAATGCAGTCCAGTATCTCCTTCTGCTGAACTAGAAGGAGATAGGACATAAACTGAAGATTCCACATTGTCTTAACTCCCACAAATTTCCACACTCAAGACAGCAGCTTGCCGTCAATGGAGGTTTATCTACTCTTAGCTATCACTGGAATACGTGGTCTTAACTGTATGCCCATGCATGTAGTGTGCCTGCCTGCACGTACACCAGAGACCCTCTAAAACGCTTCACGTTGTTTCTCAGCAGATAATATTTGCTGAATCCAGCAGCCTGATTTTCATGGTTTTGGAAGAGACGGCTAATTTGGGGTTCAAATTGCACATATGAGTAAGACGTGACAGGAGCTGCCTCTAATTAAAACTGTGCCACTGCATCACTGTCCTACGGACTGTGTAGTGAGGAAAACACGCCACGATGACATCTTCCTTCAATTTCCTCTTTAATTTTTGTTATAATAGATGTATTTTCTTCTGCCTTCTGAAGAGGAGACGAATGCATCCTTGAACTTAATCAAATGATATGGGGTCATTTTTATTGAAAGTTAAACATCTGCTATGTCTATTGCAGTATATTAAACAATATTTTATTATTCCTAATGTGATTCATGTCTCCGGCAGGCGAAGAACCCTTTTGTCTGCTTTCCATAGACATGTAGCCATTTAAAATGTGCCTGTGAAATGAGATCTAAAGATACAGACCAACCGCAGATACAAGAGGTCAACAGGCAGTGGTAAATGGTCCCTAACCATCCTGTGTGTGCTCATCCAGCCCATGAGCCCTCCCTACTCCCCGTTCTGTGAGAGGGCACATGGAAATTGCCTCCGAGACTGTCTGACTGCTCGTGTACCTGCAAGGCAAAAGGTCTGACCCACAGCAAACCCAAACTGAACATAAGGAGCAGAGGCACTCTCATTCACAGGAGTTAGCCTGCAGTCCCTGCACTTGTCTGCAGTGGGCAGATCGCTCGAGTTTCTCAGGGTAGAAGGAGGGAAAGGGAAAAAGGTTTTGGGATGAGGAAATGGTTTTGGGGTGGCTTTGGGGATGTTTTTCTGAACGTGGGAGATGGGGTAGTGCTGGAGAAATGCAGTGATTTGCTTTCCCTTGAGCTTTGTTGAGGTTAGAGTAGTCTTGGTAATGCTTCCTATCTACTGTGGGGAAACACAAGGGGAAAAAGGAGGCAGATGAACACTTTTAGCCATTTCTCATCCAGTTCTGATGGAGGGTGGATGCTCAGGGACAGGCATGAAAGAAAAACACTTCACTTCATATTAACATTTCCCTACACCCACTAAAAGCCCTGTATGTGCCAGCAACAAAACTAGAGCATCCGTGGGAAGAGAGCGCAAAAGTGATTTGAGCGTAGCCAGAGCTGTGCTCAGTGCCATTTACAGAGAGGAGGGAAAGACTGGCTGAGGCATCTGCCCAGCTCTAGACATTTTAGAGGCGTTTGCCCCTAGTTGCCAGGATTTAAAATAGATTTGTTTATAGTGAGCTAAGTGAAATGACTGTCTACTGAGAGGCTGACAGCTACAATTAAGCCATCACTGTTGGCATGAGCTGAAATTAAAATAGATGGCAGGTTCAAATGGTATTAGAAAACGTGTTTGTTCCACCACTGCTTCTTCTTCAATAAAATCAGCTGAACTCTGTTCATATAATGAAGCAAGATAAAGTAACGCCTATTCAGGCCGATGCCTCGTCACTGGGCAAATCTGCCTTTGAACTCCAGTTCTCCCGTCAGCAGTGGCATTATTTCAAGCTCAGCCTCCCAGCCTCTTTAGCACCCCAGCATGGAAGGGAAAGGAGTCTGCAGTCCTGCGGTGGCTCTGCACACAGCCAGCACCCTGCGGGCCCTCCCCGGGGTGCCGGAGAGGTTTAACTTCTGCCACCAATTCCTTGAACCTGTTGTTGTGACCCAGCAGGCAGCTGCTTGAGAGCTCTTACTGCTGTGCAGGAGAGCCAGGCCGAGGTGTCTGCAGCCATAGCCAGCCATTGCTTCCAGCTCATTTTAAGTGGCATGGAGAGATGAAGCATTTCAGGACAGAGCCATTGCCCTTACCCCCATTCCTTCTGTCTTTTAGGGATCTCCTCAAAACAATAACATCTCTGATGGAGGGGTCTCAAACCTGAGACTGGGTTTGGGAGTGACCAAATCAACTGCTTTATTTGTATTTTACTTTGTCTTGTTTCCACACATCTGAGTGACAGTGAGCAGCCTCATCTCCCCGTACCAATGTGGTACAATTGCACAAAAGCCTGTACTCAGCATAAGCTGCATATTCTCCTTCCTCCCCCAGTCCCCACTGCAGAAAGGCCTCAGTCTACTCACACACATCTTGCAGCTTCTCTGTGATGAACCATTGAGCAATTCACCACTCAGATCAACCCTCATTCAGAAAGTAACTACTTTCTCACTGCCTCGGTCTCAATATCCTTGAAGGTTATGCAGCAGCCATAGCCCAAGATGCAGCCATAACAGTTGAGTTTCAGCAACATCCATTCCTTCGCATGGAGAATTCAAGTAAAAACCGGAGCAGCAGTCACTGCTGTAGTCCACTATCCGCACATTGGTAAGCATTTGAAGGAAATACCTTCTCCCTTCTCACAGTTGTTTCCCTTTGCTGACATTAGAGTGAAATTTTCCAGCTGGGAAATCAAACTTCATTTCCCCCCAGGGCAGCTCAGGTGAGATCTGCTTAGCCCCTGGCAAATATTATTATACCAAGGGGTGTTCTCCTTTTGTGTTGCATAAAGCTGATTTTATATCTCTGCTCTGTATCAGACAATGCATTTGTTTCAGTACTCCAAGTGAGGTCTCATAAGGGCAGAGTAGAGGGGCAGGATCACCTCCCTCGACCTGCTGGTCAAAGCTGAGTGCTGCAGTCACCTGAAGGGACACAGACGAGGCAGATGCTTGTGGAACTAATGCATGTGCTAAAATATTAACAATCATCTGGGCTCTGGGTGTGCTTTGAGAGTTCATGGTCATCCAGAGGCAATGATGCATTAGATTGGAAAGCTATTTTATGTAATATTGGAAAGGTTGTTTGCAAACACATAGAGGTTGGGGGACTCCTGAGCTTCACCAGTGGCACAAGGACTATTCAGCCAATTGATTGACTCTCAGTATGCTGAATCAATGCACGTAAGTAAAGAGACAGATGACTCTTTCCCCCCCAGCTAAAGCAAAGCCTAGACTTCACCCATGTGTAATCCACTTGCATCATTCCTAGGCACGGGACTGCAATCACAGATTGTACCACAAGTAAAACAAAGGCAGGCAGCCTGATCAGGGTGAGGATATGAGTGAGCATGGTTAAACCTCAGCTGGCAAGGAAAGTCACACATTAGCAGAATACCACCATTTCTAAGCAGGTAACAGGGCTTGGTGGGGCAGTGCAGCAAGACTGCACCCCCCAGCTCATCACCATCTTCAAGCCTAAGATCAGGAATAAAGGGTCCTGCTGTTCTTGACCTTATATGAGCACATAACCTAACCAGACATGTCCAGACAGGCCTGTGAGACAGCAGACACCGTATCACCATCACATACAGAACTCGAGGGGGTAAATCATTTGCCCAGATCACCCTGAAAGCTTGGAGGAAGATGGACAATTCCAGTCAGCTCCCCTAGACCCCTTCTTAGTGCTCCCTGCCCTTCCTCCTTCCCCTGCACATCCCCAGCCTATGCCTAGGGAATCCTTAACTCTGAGTGCCCGTCTCAGGGCTCAGCCTCAGGAACACAGAATGAGGGGCAGGTCCTCACAGGACCACAGGCTTCTCTGCCTTTTCATTACCTCTGAGGAGCCAAAAGCCTCCCACAGGTGGGATTTTTCAAGACACTTCATTTTCATAGTGAGTGCCTTAAAGGTAAAAGCCTCACCAGGGAGCATCCCTGAACACAGAGGACAAACAGCAGACTTGCTCTTCCCAGCCTGTGTGTAAGCATCGCTCAGGCTGCTGGGTTTCGTGTTGGAGAGCCCAAATATTGACTGTGCTCAAGTGCCATTGAAATAACACTCAGTGCCTGTGCAGTCACTTCAGGCTGGGGAAGCTCTCGGAGAATGAAGATTTTGCTGGAGTGCTGCTTTAAAAAGAGATAATTAAAACCCTTTGAGAAGACTGTGCCCACGGTCAGCTTTAGAGCGGGACTTGCGGACACGGAGCCTGGTCTCCCAGCGAGGAGAATTCCAGAGGCCAGAGTAAACCCACAAGGCTGCAGATTTCCAGAAACAAGTAACTCCCAATGCAATGAGCAGGGCTGGTGCCACCCAGACCATCATCCAAGCAGCCTTTTTTGCTGGTACTGGGGCAAACCTGATGCACACATCCCAGGCTGATGCATCCTTCGGAGTATTTTTGTTAAGTTAAAGATGAGTTTTGGAGAAAGCTTTCAAGCAAAGCATGAAATTCTGCTGCTCCTGAGGCTCTCTAAGGCTCAAATCCTTCCCTCTGATGTACCAAGCAGTAGGAGAGGTGAAACAACATAGATAATGAACAGGAAGATAAATAATAAGGAACAGGAAAATGAATGAGGGAAATAATTCTTCCATTGTTAGAACAGTGCTAGTGGCAGCTTTATAGCAGCTGATAATTTCTATTAAAAGCCTGGTCTGGGGGCTATAACTTCTCAGCTGGTTTCTGAACCATCTGGCTAAAATTTAGCCTAAAATTTGTTATCTCAGAGATAAATGAATTCTTTTCCCCTTATCAAAATTGCAGTATTTGGGCAAGGAAACCAAGATACAGAGATCCACACTCAGGAGCGTTTTGATCAGCTAAGGCAATCTTCCCTTTCAAAAGAGCTCAGTGTGGCAATGACATCCAATTCACCCTCTGTTTTCCTACATTATCTGTCTATGCTCAAGAAGCCCCACATGCGAAGCCCCAAAGCAAGATGCTCTGAAACAGCCCCCCTAGAAGCTGCAGGGCAGTGCTGTACCCAGGACATCCTCCTGTATCCCCTGAGCCGCTTGCCAGGACTCACAAGCAGAAGTCCCATGGTCCAGGCTGAGGTCTGGCCCCTGTGAGAAAACAGCACAGAGAGGGCTTGGGGAAGCTTCTGAAAGGAAACCATGGGCATCTCTGCGCAAATCCAGTAGCTCAAAGCTACTGCATGTGCTGCCTGTTCCTACCTTCCAGCTTTGCCTTTGTCCCAGGCTGACTTGTTATATGGCCCTGCTCCTGTCACTTCACCCCTCTCATTCCACTATACACACTGCAGTCAAGCATTCAGAGATGCCCAAGAAGGAGAGCTTTGCTCCACTGCTGCCATGTGCTGCTGTACTTGCCAAGGATGGATAACACACTCCAACATCCCTTCTTGCTTCGTTTCCAGGCCATCACATTTGGGAGACCGCACATCCTGGAGGGAGCCCAGGCTGGTTACGAGTAGCCCCCTGGGACACAACTCTCAGGTCAGTGGCTTCTTACATGCTCTATCACCATCTGTAAATCTGAACAAGAGCTTCTTCCAGCCCTGGCCAACTAACAGGGGCAGGAGTTCTCATGTACCCATTTGCCCCAGTAAGTGCATCAACTCCCATTTCACAGGCTGGGGATGCTATAGCTCTGCCTTCATGTTTCACAGCTGAACATTTCTTTTTCTACTAAAACCGAGGCAGCTACTTTCTAATTTGTTTTACATTTATCTGGTTATTTCCATGTTCTGTGCTGCTTCACCCCACTATCATCTTCAGCTATCCTTTGAGTTAAAGGTGTAGAGCTTTATCTGCTGAAAGAAGTCTCTATTTTCCAGTCTGGACTTCAATTATGTGGCAAATAATACAGCTCAGTGGAGGAAGGATGTTGGAATAATTTGTATCTTTTATACAAACTGGTAATAAAAATTTAGCTTCCTGATGTATTTTTCCCCCTTAAACTGTAGTTATGTTTCCTTGAATAGACAAATGCAAGATAAATTCAATTACAGCATAATTTCTCCCAGGATGAATAACCTTTAAATCAGCTCTGATCTCAAAACACATTACGAGATAACATACTGTCCATTACATTGTTGAAATTGGGGCTATGGCAGTGCCTAGAGTTGTCAGTATGAATATCAAATTATTTATGTTCCTCTTTGCATCCTTGAATACCAAATAAGCTCAGGAACACTGACAGCAAGAAGTCCTATTTAAACACCGAGTTCTAAGCAGAGCAAGAGGCACTTGCTTGACAGCTCTTCAAATTGCAGAGCATTATTAATCACGGAGATGTGCAGCCGCACCATGAGCTCCCACTCTGCTGTCACCTTGCTGAGAGTTTCCTCTCCTCTTGGGGAACAGCTCAGAAGTGAAAGCTCAGTTAAGTCTTCCACTTGGCTGCCTCCATTGCTGCTGCTCAGAGCTGGTGCTGAAATAAAAGGGAAACCACTCAAACATTCCGAGTGGGTTCTTTGGGTTTGAGCTGTTAATCAACTGCAGTCTTGAAGTCCATGCTTTTCCCCATCATCCCAGGCGCAATAGTTATGAATTCTTTTTACCTTCTCTACCATTTTACAAGCCTAAATATGTAACGCACCTATTGTCTGCTTTTGGAGGATGCTTCTGCCAAGACTGTATTCAGTCTGAAAGCAATATGCCTTAATGTAATCCCTCTCCAAGGTTAGCAGTGTCATACGCTGGAGCTTGAGTGCTCAAGGAGAGCCACAATGACTCCATGCACTATCTGAACACACTGTGCTCTACGCCTTGAGATCTCCTCCCTGCAAATCAAGTTAACTCTACATTAAACATTTGCTGAGAGCAAATAATCTGCTGTGATTCTGAGCACAGACCTGGGAGAGGGATGGGATTTCTTTTTAAGCAGAAGGTAAGCCTGCTTTCACTCAGAGCACAAGAAGAGAAGGGTCTTCCTCATGCTAGAAGTCTGCCAGGTCACAACCTACAAAGCAATCTCTCTACAGATTTGAGACCTCTCCTTCTGGAAAGCCACCATCCAACAGATACCATTAAAAAAGGCAAAGCCATTCAGAGATTTGGGGATCAAAATAATAGCTATGCTTTTCAATGTTCTTAGTTTAAACAAGAGGAAGTTTAGTAGTGCATTTCACACCACAAAACACAGACCAAATAACAAACCTACAGCAGACTTTAGTGAGATGCTTGGCCACCTAACTACTAAGTTTGGTCAGTGAATGAAAACTAGAACTGAATTACTAACGAAACCTTACCAACTAGCCGTAGGACATGCTGGAGCTTTAGAAAGCAACTTTTTGGCTCACTAGCAGTTGTTTTCCTTCCTATTTTTTAAGGCCATCAGCATGTCAAGCAGAAAATTCAGTCAGCTTTAGACAGCTGTAATTACCAAGAGCGTTTACAAGAAGCTTTGATGGCAACAAGCCTCTTCTGCAGGAAAGAGTTTACCACTGAAACAATTGGAGTGTCAAAGTCTCCAACTCAAGTGCCTGCATGGCTTGTTACTACCTAATGAAACAATGGGGCAGAGCAAAAGGTGCTGTTAGAGCTGCTTGAGGCAAATAAGCGTGAAGGAGAAGCCTTGAGCAAGGAGCACGCATCACCAGCTTCACCAAATCTGAAGCACTGGCAGCGAGCTGAGCTGACCCCAGCAGCATTCCCCAAGCAGGTAGCTGGCCATGAGAGTTCAGCACAGCCAAAAGATACGCTGAGCTTGTCAACAGCTGACCTCAGTGAAGACAACTGTACATCAGTGAAGATGACTGTACATCATGCCAGCTGTGGAGAGGAAAACAATATGGGCAAAGGAATTATTAGTGAATATAAGAAATGCTTAGAGGGAATGGAGAAGGGCAGGATGCTTCTGGGAAGGAACAGTGCGTTTGTTTAATGCTCAGACAAGAAGCAAAATGATTATTTAACACAAGTTCCTGGAAGCTCCTATTCCTGGTTTTGTTGCAATTTGCATTTTCTTTTGTTAAATACTTTACAACAAAAAAAAACCCCTGGGAACTCAGAACAACTCAGGCAGACTATTCTCACAAATAAAGTTGTGCTTTACTTCCTATTATCCTGGATACCCACTACGTTTGGGTTTTCTTTTTAAAGATCCAATCTAAAATTGAATTCAAATGCAAACACCCGACACAACTGCAGAGGACGGACCTCCCTGTGGGGTCAGAGAGCACTGAGCTCCACTTCCTTTCTCCTTGGCCTCCTGAGACAAGCACCAAACAAATCTGCCTCACTCGGTACCAGCCAGCCTTCTGCAAGCCGCTTGCAATGTGGTTTCTATCTCCTCCAAGACAGAGCTGCCCCCTCAATCAAAGCCTTGGTGTTTACTCCAATACATGCCTCTGATGCTGCTTGCAGGGGGAATACAGGGTGCCCTCGGATGAACACGCTGCTCTCTCCAAAGCAGGAGCTGCGCTTGACAATACAGAAAGCTCCCGTTGGTCACAACCCAACAAAGGGCCCACTTTTATCACTGGGATTTAGATGTCCCCGTTTGACAATCCTCTGCTAAGCAACTCCACAAATCACATTACGTTTATCTGCTTTGTTCTCCTCCAGCCAAGGCGAGTCACTGTGTAAAAACAACAGCTGTTAGTCACAACCTTCCCGTCCCGGGGAGTCAGCATAAGTTATGAAATAAGCCTGAAGGGTGTGATTTACCAAAGAGAGAAATCCATTTACATTTACTCAACATAACCAACAATCATCCTTCTGTCCCTCTGCGTTTTATTAATATCTGTGCATTGCTGGTGATGATGTATGAAGGAGATAGCAGATGATGCTCTGAAGCTGGGAAATGAGGCTGGCCCTCTGGGACTGAGTAAGTATCTGTGTCAGAAACACACACGTGCCACAGAAGGTGGCAGTTTTATGGCACAGGGAAGCCTCTGTGATAGAAAGCAGAATTGCTGTGGCAGTAACCTTGCTGAAGAGGCTCAGGTGGGCAGGAGAACAAAGAGGTCTTCTGATTAGATGGAGTGGTTCAGCAGCTGAACCTGAGGGTATTGCTCAGTGAAAATACATTTACAGGGATCACCTGCACATGCTGTAAAGGCATTTTGCTCTAGGCCAGCCACAGGAACCCAAACACATTTGTGCAGCCAGAGGCAGCACTGCTCAAGGTTATACAGAGAGGGCACAGGGACCAGGCACACCCCCTTATCCTGCAGCAGCTCTGGACGATCGGATGTTGAGTAAAGTCATTTTGTACCTTGGCCTCAGTTTACCTTCATTTTAAAGAGGACAAACAGTTGCTTTTTATGCTATTTAATGAACTTCCGTGTTTTAAAGCCCTTAATACAAGCATCTTTGCATAGCAGAAACTGAAACTGAGACTAGGCTGACCATGACACAAGGCCACAACCCTGGAGATAAATGCACAGTAAAGGTGAAGCCTGGTCTCAGGTATCACATCTGTGGTCCATTTGCTATGGCAGAGCTCTCACAACTCCCAAGAGGGAGTTGAGCATGAGCAAGGCTGAGGAATACTGGGTACAAAACAGTAGCGGGTCACATCAGCCAAGCCAAAACTCTCCTGACCTTGGTGGGATTGAGCCAAAGCAGCCCTGTGTAGCTCTGCCCTATTTGCACAAGTGATCTTGCATGGCCAGGCAGAGGTTGTGTTCAGAGGGGAGCAGGCAGGTACAGATCCAGACCTATCCTCAGCATCTGATGCTCTTCCTTGTCATCTCCACCATTCAGATGGGTGACTTCAGCTGCTCCAGCAGCTCAAGAACACAGCAGCTCACACCAGGCAAAGTGGCAGTCTCTTCACAGAGGATGTGCTCTGCCTAATTATAAAGCTTTCACATCTTTGGCTGATTGAATGTCGTATGGACACTCTTTGGTATAAGCATGAGACCCGACTGAAGCAGGGTCAGAGCTGGCAGACCCACACCCCTGCCTGCCCTCCACAGTATCTATTTTCCTTCCTGAGAAGGTCAGTCCTGTGATTAGGACTTCACAGGGAGGTCTAGATTCTTCCTGAAGCCACTGGAAAGTGACTTCCATTAACATCTGCCAACTTGTTAAAGACCGTTAAATTCTGCAGAGGAGGAAAACATGATCAAAACCCCTTCCTACTCCTCTCTGTTTTGTTTTATTATGGGAAGCAGCAGGGGAGCTGCCTGCCTGCCTCCCCTCAAGCCTTCTTAATTCTGCAAGAGCCTCTCTGGGAAAAGCTTTCCTCCCATGTGTACCCCTAATCATCCACCAGCATCCTTCCCAAGGAGGTGGCTCCTGAGCACAGCAGTCACGGGAGGGTAGAACAGCACCAGCCAGAGATGCCCAAGGACTCTACAAGTGCATCCGCTGCCTGAACCATCAGAGATCCCTAAAGACCAAACAAATAAAACACCCATAGAGTAATAAAACCAGAATCAACCCTAAAGCATTCACCTGCTGCAAACAACCTATCCAAAAACGCACTCTGTCATGCTAGCCACTTGCTACACACTGGAGAGTTTCAAAACCTCCAAGTTTACAACAAACAGAACTTTCCCAAACAGCTTTTGTTTTATTCAAAGTTTGGGTTTAAGGCCGACATTTTTCATTCATGAAGATCTTAAATGCAAGCCAAGCCACATTCGAAAAGGCACTTACTGAGGAAGCTTCATCAAGGAGAATTATACCTTTAGACAAACCATCGCTTTACTTCTATTACCTAATGCACCACAAGTGATTTAAGAGAGACCGCGTAGAAATGCCACTACAGAAATTAATCTTCTTTATGATAACAGATTGCTCTATGATCCTTTACAGAAAGGACTTGCACAATAATTAAGCTAATACCAACACAACCAGCAACACACCATCTATTTCATCCATAAAATTGTTTCTCCTTTAACTGCCAATGTTTTCCATTCTTACTTTGCAGCTATTTATATAAAAGAAAAGGAAACAAACCCCAGGATAATATTTGCCACACAGAGAGCTGTGGCAACAAACTGTAGACCAAAGCTTTCAGCAGCAGATTTACCTTGGGGATTTGAGGGACTGAGCATTTGGCTGTTCCCTTTCTGTCTTGGTTACTAAACACAACAGAATCATTCTCCAAGAGCAGCCCTCCCTTCACACCTACAGAGCTCTGCTACTTGGATTTGGCAAGTTCTCTGCTTTTAAGAGATAGGAAAGGGGAACCCCACTATGCTGCTGCATGTTCAGACTTCCCTTTGAATGCAGTGCAGGGAAAACAAGAGCAAAGTTTGGCATTTATTGTACATGGTGGTAAAAATAAATTGATAGTATACATCTATGAAAGTCATATGCAAGACTTGGGGAAAACTCTGCAGGTTTACCAAAACACCCCATTAATGGCACAAGGCAGTGTTGTAGTTGTGAACCTCAAATTGGAAATAAAGATTTCTCATATTTCAAGTAAAATCTGGAAGTGATCAATGATTTAGGACTCCAATTTCTGCTTGCAAGAGTCACTGAAACCACATTCTAATACTACTTTGTATACAACAAGAAGGACAGAGCAAGATTTCTGAATCATTCCTGGAAAAAACCTCAAGTATTTCTAAGCAGTGGTATGTTTCTTGCACCATGGTCTCCTGGATCACTTTAAATTATTACCTCACCTCCTACATGATGCATGGCTTTCTCCTGGAATTGACAGATCTTGTTGGATGTGCACTGCAGGTGCACTTAGCATCTGCCACCCTTTGAGCTCAGCAGAGTTAAACATGCATGTAACGGGGCACTGGAAGTAGATGGGTTTTATTTACCCTACTGCAAGCTTTCCGAACACAAGCAGAGATGTAGAGTTAGAACTCTGTGTGAAAGCACTTATGGGCAGTGTCCAGGGCAGAGCTACACAGGAGAGACCAACACAGCAACAAGGGCAACTGAATAGAGCCTGGCCACAGCAGAGGGATGGAGCCAGACAAATGTATCAGTGCTCAGGTCCCAGCCTTCGTGTTCTATTATCTACAGGCACTGCCTGAATAATCTTGCCTACAATGAGGCCCTTTGAAACACCCCAAGAGATGCTATGGACACGATTAAACTAAGAGCTGAGTATGCGGACAGAGTGGCTGTCCCCATAATGAGCTTCAAAGGGTGACCAAACATCACAAGAATTGTCACCAAGGCTGGAACTCAAAGGCATGTGTCAGAGAGGCTACAGACGATGCTGGTGCTGGTGGGACTTCTACCCAAACGGCATCCAGGATCCAAATGTTTCAGCCAACATCCATACTCAAAAAACAAACCCCAGAAGGTTTTAATGGGAGAAAGAGAATAAAGATGCAAAATTATTTAGGATTTTAGACAGGAAAAAGGAGAAAAGAGATCCTAGCAGCTGGGGCAGAGATCAGGTGATGGACATATATGAAGTCACGAAGAGGAAATGCAATCAACAAGTCTCAGAAGTGACAATCAAACTTCAGAAGGCTGCTCACAGTTCAGTCTTCCTGAAAAGGTCATGGTATTTCTTTCACATTTCACACTCTGTCCAGTCCTCATTTGTCCCATTTTTTGATCTTCCCTTTCTCTGTAACATAGTATCTCACTTCAATTGTTCCAAAGTTTGGTTTTTAGTACCATGAAGGCTTCAGTGCTGCTTGAGTACCCAAAAGAAAAAGCCTGCCCAGATATGTGGATTATTGTAGAAAAATCACTGCCCCCAGTTCAGAATACAGTCACGTATGCTCTCAGACAAATTAAATCTATCCATTAGACCAAATAGATGTTTAAGAAGGACTAAGTAGCTGTGAACCTGCAGGGAAGTCATGGGTCATCAGTGACACAGTTACAGCTTCAGCTGTAATGACAGGGTAGAGCTCTGCCATTCTACCAAGCAGACAGCCTGGTGGAAGCTCACACTCTGCTGTAGCCTAAAGCTGACAAATCCTTGATACCCCAGCAGTGTGTTTTTACCATTACCTTAGTTTGTAAGTTGTACTTCAGTCTGCTCAAAATTGAGCTGAAAGGGCTGACTGGGGGAGGAACTGCTTCTGTCTCACTTCTCCAGCTCATGAGCATCCAGATATAATTGACATCAGTATTAGTTTCATGGAGCCCAAGCACATCATCTTCTCCTCAAGGACCACAGCAGAACTCCCTACACCCAAACCTTCACCAGAGGCAGCAGAACTATCACAAATTCACTCAAAACCACAGTACAAGAAGCCAACACATGCGACTTAAATAAGGTGGCACATTACAGCTTGACAACTGTGCAATCCATTAAGAGCTTAATAAGTTGTGGGAAGTGCTTAAGCATAAAGGGAACCCTGAGGTGTACAATCAGAGGCAGGCTCCCTGACGAATTAAGGGAAAATGAGATCTGCGTTTCTGCTGTCATCCTGATGCAGTGGCTTGGAGAGCAGCCAGGGATTCCCAGCGACTCAGCCACGTCAGAATGCTCCAATTAGCAACCTGGCTCTCCCACAAGCCTGGGGAGGCAGCTCTGTCTGCCAGGGCTCTTCAGGGCTGCCCCCTGCGCTCCTGAGAAGGCAGAGGGTGAATTTGTGTTGAGGCATGCGCTTATATGCAGTCATTCAGCCTGTTTATACAGGGAAAACAGAAAGGAGAATTATGCACCCTAAGGAGAGAAGTGTAGCAGCACTAGAAGTGAACCTTCACCCAAGGCTGCTCCCCACACACTAGCACACAAGACACCTTACCCTTGGTATAATCCAAGGCAGAAATCAGGACCCTCGCAGCATTCAGCTGAACCAAGCAGTGATAAGAGGAACGAAAAACCAACAATTGAAGTTCATAGACCCACATTAACTTTGCAGTAGGTGAAATTGGTTGCTCTGATGGATTATCCTTCCTGGGATTCTTCGGTGGCTGTGCTTGGATCTGGACAGGGTTTCCAGAATAATAATTTGGAACTTAATACCTCTTTTGGCTTAAGCTGATCTTTGTCCTTCATAGGTCTCAGCCTTACCAGCTCCTCATTCAAATGAGCCACCTGACCCGTCTTTACTCCATAATCAAGAGGAGTATGCGGGAATCAGAATGAGCCAAGGCTGCTCACTAGCTTTCTGTAATGTCAGTTAGCTCTGTGGTGCAATAAAAGAAATCCATGGAATCAGTTTTAGCAATACTGAGGCCACTGGTTGGCATTTTGTTACCTTAAATTCAGCCTCAGAAGAGGGGTTTCCAAATAGGAAAATTAAAGCATGCGAGCACTGTAGTAATGGGATTATGTCCCCAAGTACTGAAGAAAGAAGGAAAAGGAAAAAAAAATTAAGAGATTCATTAATATTTGGGCTTTTGCACAATGGAAGCATCTGCTGGTAAAGGATGAGGGAGGGAAGTGCAGATTTGGCACTTTCTGGGTTGTAAATACTGAATGGCTGTGCTCACCCACATGGCCAGTGAGCTCTGGAATGACTTCACAGTTCCTTTATTGCCCTGATATGAAAAGATTAACTTATTCCCCTTAACTACAACTCTGCTTGATGCTGAAGGGCAAAAAGAAAGATTTCATCGTACTTGCAAAGCAAAATAAATCTCTTCCATGCTCAGAAACTTTATGTTCTTTTAGCTTAAGGGAAGTTTGCATGAATGGACCATAATGCAAGATAGGAAAGGAATAACAATGTAGAGGGAAGTGGGTTGCTAAGGACAGAAGAGTCATCTGTGTTAGAACTTTTATTGCTTAGTCTCCAAGAAGAAAGGCTCAGTTACACCTGGAGCATTCCCTGGGAAAACATCTGTTATGAAAGTTGGTACTGCATCTCCTAGATTGCTCACAGCTATCGATCAAGGAGGGGAATTGATGCTCCACTGCTGAGCAGGCTGTGCATCCTTCACATCCTGATCTCTACTGTCATGGAAAACCACCTGCTGACACAGTCATACCCTAGCCACAAATTCAGGCTCTGCTCCATCGCATGCTTAAAACACAGCAATGGGAGAATTTGCACAATACCCAATTCTCATTTCCCAAGCACTAGGTAATGTTTTCCTTTAACTGCTCACCTTCAGCCCTGCCACAGCAGGACGGTACAGAGCTGCCTCTGTCACGAGCACTCACAGTGCAGCAAGGTACCATCCAGCCCTGCAATTTACTCAGACACCCTATTTCTGCCCACTCCCCCTGCAGTTATTCCAGGAGGTCCCAAAGCTTGTATATGCCCGTAATATTCAAGGTGCGGCTATAAAGACTGACAATACTCTATCCCTCTGTGCAGCCACAGGATTTCCTCTGCAGTAGAACCCTGCTATCCAAGGGCAGATTCCTCTCCCCAAGAGGTATGTAGTGATGCTAGAATTGTGCAACAAAACCCAGATCTCTCTGAGCTTGCAAGTCACCAAAATAAATGTTTCAGCAGTGACTTCTTGTTTGCTGAGCACCCCCCCAACACACCCACCCCTTTTTTCTGGATCACAGAACTCTTTGAGGCATAAGGATGCAGCTGCTCATAAAACCTCATGCTGTATTGATTACATAGAACTCTTGTCAACTTTGGGTCTGCATGTGCATAAACTATTACCCAATATATCATCAGCAAGCAGATAGGACTCCGAAACACACAGCACGCCATTCTTGGAGTGCCATCTTCTGGCAAACAGCACTGCATGCCTGCATCTGTATCATCCATATACAGAGCAGTTGTACAATTCCAGTGACGTCTTGACACTGGCTAAAGAGCTAATCACCTTTTAAGACTTGGCCAAGATTTCTGCCTAGGTGAGCACTTGGTATTTTCCTTTTACTGTATCAGGTTAGCACTTACATTCCCTAGAAACGTTGTCTTGGCTGTTTAGGAATACGCCAGCTCCTCACCTTCCCCACTATCAGCCTCATTTTAATTAACCTTGAGATCTTAGGACTATCTTTTTCTTATAATAGATGCATTGGAACTCTTCTTCATAAACATCCCAATGACGAAAGCCCTGGATGGAAGCCCAGGACAGACAGAGCACTGCACAACACCAAAGGAGTCCAAGCTCTTTTGGCTTGAAGATTTGCTGCCAGGTAACTGCTAATATTTCTGCTAGATGGAGAGCTCCGAGATGAGCTCAAGGACCAAGATTCTTCTGGAACTGAATTTTACTGATGCAGAGCTGGCTTCTTGGCATGATTTTCATGATTTTCTAATAGATCACATCCTTGAATCCAGAAACACCAAGTGCCCATTTAGACCGAAGGGTTTAGGCACTTGCAAGTGAAAGATTCCACATCTAAAATAGCCCTCACAGCTTTCAGCAGCATTCCTAATGCACCCAAACTTTTATTAATGGCCTAATGCTGAGGAGAGGCATTTTCTACAGCTCTGTGTTAACTGGAGCTGGAAAAGCCTACAAATTGCATTTTTAACCACTGTGTCGCCAATATGCAAGGGAGATTCAGGAATTTCCTATTCTTGCAGATTAGCAATGCTGCATGGAACTGAACTAATTAAACCTGTTTAATTAAGCCACGGGGCTCTGACTGGGAATTGCTAGCAAGCATATTTGCAAGCCTTTTTAGAAACAAAATTGCATCAGGCCTTGTTGAACCATCCATTTTCATTAAAACATACAAATGCAGCTGCTTGTGTGCCACTTCCATGTGACTGTTCCTCCCTGGGGCAATTCCTGCATTGCCTGCAAATGAATTCCCACTTTCCAATAAAGACTGTTTTGAAATGCGTTATTATTTTGGTTCCCTTATCCTAAAGGGCCATAGATACATTTCTGAATCTAGGGTTCACTAAGGCAGCTTAGTGCAATGAAATTCCCTAGTCCATACAGATATAAAGTGGAGAGAATTGAAGTGAATTTATTCTGAAGAGCAAGACAACTTGTTCTAATAAATCCAAACCACAAGGAATGACATTACCTGTATTAGTTGCCTAGTTTAAGGCAGGAAATAACTGTTGTTAGATGCTTGATGAGAGAAGAGACATTTGGGCTAATTAGGTTAATACTTTTTCTTAAAGTCACTTCTCAGCACATGGAGATTTTTATGTCCATTACCTCAGCTAGAAGGCTGACATCAAGCTTCCTGGCTTGCCTCCTCCTCTCTGCCCTCATCCTGCTACCAGAGTGCTTCTGAAAGAACATACACTTAATGCTAACTGAGCAGGTTCTGTGAAGTATAAAGGTCATTTTTCACTGTGCCATGGAAGGATCCTGCCGACAGTGCGGTATCCTACTTCACACAGACACCCATCTGGAAGCAGGGGAGGTGTGAAATAGCCACCTTGCTGCCCTCCAGACTTCTCTAAGCATTACCATGATGCCTGAAGACACCCCAGATCATGATGGTCTCTGGTTCTCCTCGCTCCCCCATACACACCCGTCTTCTATGAATGGGTCTGTAGCATCGTCATTCATATGTTCAGTAGCAGTACCTTAGAAGGCAACTTGAGGCTGGGAAATTCCCCCTTTCTCAGTCACCAAGAGGTCTGAAGAGAAACTGGGCTGCCTGCAACCCAACCACTGTCTCCAGAGGAAGCCTGGAGAAGATTCCATGGTACTGAAGGTAAGACAGTAGGACTAGGAGAGGAGAACAAGACCCAAGAGGCCACGCATTTGATGCAGATGCTGATAATTTCATGCAAGATACACATAAATCAATTCTCTGCATTTGTCTGCTCTGAAGTACATCCCTGGGAAGGCTTTAATGTCCTCTTTGTACCTACTTCCCATGTGCTTATGCCATTCACCAGCTTAAGGCTTGTACTGGCCAAAGCACCGGTTTATGTCATCAACAGAAAGGATTTGGCTTCGCCATGTGTCTTTCCAATGAGACCCACACAGCAATTCCTCTTAGCATCAACTTTACATTGAATTTAATTACCTGCAGGTTTAATTTGGAGAATTGTTAATTTGAATCCACTGATTTATGGATTCAGTTTTAATAGCAGCCTTTGATTGCTGCATTATTCCATTCTGGTAGTTCAGTGAAATTGTATGGGATTAGTTTAGCAATATGTTCATTCTATATTTATTTGCTCATCTTTACAATAAAACCTGTAACTACATAGTCCTGGTTATATTATCAGAGCATAGCTTTGGATTTACGAACCAGGTTAAGGGCAATTTAAGCCAGGGTATTAAAAATACTGAACTAACATAAGACATGATAAGCAGAACTTCTTTCCTCCTCCCGCCCTTTCACCTCCCCACTACTCCAACTTACTTCCAGCTTATGAAAGTGGAAATGTTATGTCAACCTACTTAGGGACCAGATGAATGCAGCAATATAAATACTGCAGCTGGCCATGCCTGACATGAGGAGCTGCCATAGCGTTGCCTTGGCCCCACAGGTTCTGCATCTCAGAAGCTGCAGTAGAAGGAAGAGTTTACCATGGCAATCTTCAGATCACTGAAAACCTGTGGGACACCCCCACACCAGCTCTGGTGAAAAGAATGGCACTGAGAAGAGGTAGAGAACATAGAACCACAGACTGGTCTGGGTTGGAAGAGACCTTGAAGATCATCCAGTTTCAACCCCCTGCACAGGTAGGAACACCTTCCACTAGACCAGGTTGCTCTAAGCTCCATAGAACCTGGCCTTGGCTCTTGCTCTCAGTACCACAGTTTGCATCTGTTAATACCACCATCTTTAGCCTCATCCTTCCAGCTACCTCAGCTTAACTACACTAGATTTTCCAGCCCAGCTTATTCCCATTGTAGGCAGAGGGGGGGAAGACACCTTTGTGTCTTTAGCTTTTTCTAAACAGAAAAACTGTGTTTTGATACGCTCCTATTAAAGGTAGCAGCTGAATAAATACAAACCCTATTACAGCAGTTACTACATGGACAGATGATGCTACTGACAGGCCTGCCAGGAAGGAACCTGAAACATGGAGGGCTTTCCAAAACCCTGTATTACGAGATCTGTACTCGCAGACCTGCATAAACATGAAGATCTGCAAACATAATGGGAAATGCTACATTTCACAACCATTCACTGCTGTGACCCACAGCACTCACTCACAATTGCACATTATCACAGGTGATAATTCACTGCAGTCACTTCTACCAAGTGACACACTTATCCTATAAATTCTTAACTTCTTCCACCCGAGATGAGCTTGATCTCTCATCAGCACATGCCTAAGATTTTCCCTGTAGCCACAAGTGTCAGGCCAGTGTCAGGTTATCGCCACAGTCCACAGGCTTTTGTTCAGAGCAGGAGCAAGAGCAGCCCCATGTGGGTGTGGACATGAAAGTCAGGACACAGACATTCAAGTTCCCTCATCTCCTAGGAGATGCTTACAACTCACACAGCAACAAATCCCTCACTCACACATACCTGACTGTAGCTACCTGGATCCCACTGGCAATACCCAAGGGAATGTGCAGGTCTACAAATAACACTGCCGAGTTCTGATAGAACAGAATGGAGAACAGCACATCTTGTACAGGGGAGGACAGCTGGATTTATAACAGCTGTCTCTTCCCAGCTGGGAACAAATCGCTTTTGCTCCACATTTGGGGAAAACTATAATTTTAGGCTGCTTGGTGGCTTTCCAGAAAGCCCTGAAGTTGTCAGTTACCAGAACCTGCTCATTTTCCTCTTCCTCCAACATGAAATTGCATATTATTTTTGCAGTAGTAGGCTTTAAAATAACAAGACACAGTGCCTTACAAAGCAGAGAAGACATTCTTGAAGCACTCTAAAAAGAAGTATGTGAAAATCATGTCATGCTGATGGATGCAGAATGATGATCCTAGAGGCATGGTGGAAAAAGTAAATGGCAGATCCCAAAATGCAGGGGTGGAGTGGAAGAATGGGAAATGGTGACTTGATTTGCCAAAGTGTTTCTGTTAAAGAATATTAATCTTTTCAGACAATCCATGAAAAGGCCCTGTAGCAATATCAGATTAAATTAATAGAGTCTCATCATTATGGTAACCTCAGCTCAGTTTTACAAGATGTATAGTGTCATCATAACCAAAGAAGAGTCCCCAGACGATTCTACTCTATAGCAATTGCTACTAAATGACACTGGAGTGACAATCATTAGCTACACAGCATTTTGGATCTCCATCTGTCTCACGTGGAGCTTTCTGCCTGCAGAAACCATCCAACTAGAGTCTCATAAGCTCTACAATTCAGTTTGGGAACCAAAATCTCCCCCATCATCAGAAAACATACAATTCCTACCTGCTCCTAGAATAAGTCTCTATCACATACAGCCAGATTATCAATTATATAGACAGCCCTTACCAACAGAACTGTTTATCATACAGATCCTCACGTGCCAGAGGATTGCCAGAGCGGAGGCTCTGGTATCTGCTGTGCTGCTCTCACTCCAGGGAACGAAAGCCAAGCAATACTGCCAGAAGCCTTGGGGGGATGTGCAGATCTTACCCCCACACCAAGACCCCAGTGGTCAGGGAAATCATAGGTATGTTACAGAAACAAATTAAATAAGCAATCCTAGTCTGTATACAACTGAAGGCTTTATCTTTTCTCTCACAGGACTTCACTCTCATTCTTCAGTTCTACAACATCAGCCGTCCATGTCTCCATCTACCTTCCCTTCCCCACAGTCCACAGGAGATCTGAATAATGTCAATTTTTACCAGTGGCTTTTCATTATTAATGCTGAAAGTTAAATCAGCAATCTCTGGAAGCTTAAAACATTGACCAGCAGAAGAAACAAGCAGTGAGTGAGCAGAGTTCAATACAGCTGAGGGCAAACCAGGCATTTCTCAGCCAGGTGCCTCTTCTGTTAGGCCATGTGTGAGACAGTGGCACAACTACCAAAAGCCTTCTGTAAAGCTCCTCCTCCAATGCTGCATTTGCAGCCACACAGAAGTGCCCAGATGATTATGGTGCTGCAATCTCTTTATGAAGGATTCCAACCTAAATTGTGGTTTCCAGGAATTCAGCTGTTACTCACATTATTTGAATTCAGCAGGTTAATCTGACCTTTGTGTCTTGCAGTACAAGGCTCAGAAGAGTTGAGAAGCTACTCCAGCAGAGAGAACACAGAGGTAATTCAGTTCCCACCACCTTAAATAGCCATGGAGCATGCTGGAAACTGGTTACCTGAAAAAACTTCAGATACAGGCTCAAGAGGAAAATAAAGGGAGAAAAAAACCCTACCTCTAGACATGCTACTGAATAAAAAATGCATGATTGGCTGCAATGTTCCTGTTACTGCATAGAGCAGCCCCTCCAGCAGCCAAGTGGGTAGTTAGTACAGAGCATCTTTGCAACTTGGTATGGCTCAGCTGAACATGAGACAGATTGCCTCCAAGATGCTTGTGACTGGCTCTGACACTGTCGCTTCACACAAAAAGCTTTAATTCCTCACTAGCATAAGCATATAAAGAATGGGTCTGAGTTTGTCCAAAGTAAGTAATCAAGAGTGAGAGTTATTTGGTAATTTGCATCATTATCTCTGTCTGCTGCTGCATCTTTGCCAACAGCTTATTTTAAGCACTGAAATACAGCCTAGGAGCTTTTCAAAAAAAAGCAAACTCTTGCTGCTATATCTACTTGGTCTCGGAGCTTGGAAAGAAGAAATAGAAGTGCAAACATTAGGGGTCATTATCCTATTTCCAAAGCAGCAAGCTCAGTGTAGCACCATGAATAACTGCATCTGTGCTTTCCAAAAGAAAGAGCCTTTTCCAGGTAATCGCTCAAGTTTAATCAACATAAAAGTATTTACAGAAGCTGAAGGCAAGCCAGCATGCTCACATGTTGAAGGACTTCCTAGCAGTTAAGACATATCAGAAGGATTCATAATCCAGTTTCTAATCCAGGATATACCATGTTGACGTTGCACTATGAGGTGTTCTCATGCACACTCATCAGGCAAACTACATCTTACATCCTTTGGCAGTGGCCTTCCCCTTGCCAAAGACATAATAAACACACAGTTTCTCTTGCTAATTCCCAAACCTGGGATACTGAAGCAAACAAAAAGACTTACCCTCCCCTCCAGACAAAACCAAGTAATAAGAAACCACCCAAACAAAGCAGAACTCACTTTTTCATCCACGTCCATTCCATACAAACAGCCCCACAGCAACAGGAGTTTCCCTTCTCTGACCTTCGCCACTTCCTCCTCCTGCAAGCGTTGTTCTCCCATCCACAGCTGCCTCTCAGCACACATAACACCAACCCACCAGAGCACGACTTTCACACCAGGCTTGACCTTCACCAAATGCTCTCCCCTCCCCACAGGTTAGGCTCCTTGTTGCTGCCTGCACCGGGTGATTTCACTGATTCCCTCCCCTAGCAGAGAACCCAGCCCTCACACAGGTACAGCTCTTAGCCTTGAGAAGGGCAATGGGTTCACTTGGCATGGTCTCATCTGAGAGAACAGGACCACTTGAGGCTGCTCACCTTTTCATCCTTTAGCAACAACTGGAAGTCACTGAGCTTCCCAGACGAAAAGGCTCCTCTCTAAGTGCAAATTACTATTAATGATCCTCCCTCTTGGCTCCTTCACAGAAGAATGTACCTTGCAGTGTTTTATCTCTGCAGCCACGCACCCCTGGCACTCATAGATTCCCTCGCCTGGCACTTAAGGCACATTGACAAGTGATGTTCTGAGCAGCTCTCTGTACCCTATGCTGGTGCCTTTGGAACTGCAGCACAGCAAAGCTTAAGAAATGTAAATCCTGACATTTGACCCAATGTGAATTTCTCAAATAAATGATATTTTACAGCCCAGTGGTTTCCTCCCTCCTGAGATGATCATTTGTGGTGGCTCGCTCAGGACTGGGCTTTGATGGAATATTTGGTCAGTGGAAGATAAATTGAAAAATCTCAGTATTTGCCCCTGTCTCTGAAGCACAGTGCACTGTAGCTTCAGAAAAATTAAATGTGAAGGCAGGGCTGAGATTTTCCCTTTTTTAATTCCCTCTGTTGTCTCTTCAGATACTGCCTGTCTTTCTTCGCAAAGACCATGCAATTTTGAAGACATGGTCCTGTTCAGCCACAAGTTTACAGGAGTCAGAATCAATGGCCTCTTCTAAGCTTCCTCTGGGCTTAAGACTTACAAAGAGCACAGAGGAGCACAGTGCCAAGATTTCCAGGAAAGATAGCAAGCTCCTTGGCAGCTGAGCCAGCCTGACCGAGGCAGCAGGTACCTACAGCAGCAGGAGATGCTCTTCTGGCTTTGTTTGAAAGACCGTCCTGAACAGCCAGGCTGGCAGATGTTAGTAAAGGAAATATCAAGATGCATGAAGCAATTTCTAACGCTGAGAAAGAGAGCAGGCTGTGCTAGGAGAGGCAGGCATTGCCCCCATCCAACTCAGATCTCCAGAGCACTCCTGATAGCCTTATCTCTTTCTATTGTCATGGCAGAGGTAAACAAATCCCTCATCCTGGGCAGCACACAAATTCTGCTCTATTGTGTGGTAAAACAGCTTTAAAACTCTTCCTAAACAGTCAGGGATTTCTCATATAGATATATTAATTTAAAATTCCAGCATGGCTCTACCAGGTGGCTTCAAACCACGAAGATTTACAACAGGGGTGGCTATTGACAGAAATCCCAGAGCTGTGACCAACAGAACAGTTGAAGCATTGGGACTGGAGAGGCTTCCCAAGCCTTTGCTCCCCAGCCATCACAAGCCTTGCTTTATATGGACCCGTTAAAGACACCATGCCCTGTCTGAACATGTTTTCCACATTTTGACTACTATCACATATATGGTATAGAACCTGGAGCAGTGGTTCTTCTTCTTCACTATGATTTGATGTCATATTATGATAGGCAGTACATCAGGTGTCTTCCTCTTACAGCTTTTAAACCCCACCATGTTGCCAATGTGGAGATTAGCTGAAGTCCATTAGTCGATAACTCAGGAACTAAAAGACATCAATAACAGGCATGTGTTAGAAAGTAAAACACCAGAGAAAACAATTTTATGTGCTTCAGGGAGGTTATGCTGACATTTAATTTGCTTTGGCCAAGTGGCCGTGCTGACTGCCCCGAGTCCTGCAGCATTTAAGAAACTGCTGCTTAAGCCTCTCCCTTTGGCCATGCGTGTGCTTGTGTTGGCAGTTGTGATTATCAGCGTTTGCAAAGTGATTATTATGATACAGACAAGATAAAGAGTAAATCAGAACTGTGACAAATGTCGACGGTAATCTGCAGTGTGTCTGAAATGCTATATGTATTTATGAATGGCAAGTGTCCAGCCCAGTGTTAAAGGCTGCTGTCTATGGACTCTACATGTGCAAGCCTCTGAAAACACCCACTCTGGAGAGACTCAACAGGGATTATATTTTCTAATTTAAATATAATGCCAAAATACTGTCACTGAGAACAGACACATGGCTAATCCTCAATGAAATCCTGCTCCCAAGGAGGCACCAGGAGTGTATAGGCCAAGGTCAATATAACAGAGAACTATACATGCAGTCTACAAACAACAAGCAAAAAAATAGTGATCATTTCAATGACTACTGAAACAATGAACAAGATATAACTTTCCTCTTCATGACAGAAGAGCTCTGCTCCTCTTTGGGAATGTTGAATCCAATCTGAGTTGCATTAATACAGGAGTGCATTTTCCACAAAAATTTACATCACTGCTTTTGTAAAGGGATTGCAAAAATAGTTTCTCATGGGAAACTTCGATTTTCCTCTGCTTCTAATTTCAATGAAGACACATTTTTCTTTTTGAGAAAAGCACTTTGGAGAGGAGGCAAATTAGGAATAGCATTTTCATTCACAGTAGAATACTTTTCCCAGATAATGTGAGATAGCAAGAGGAGACAGACACGCACATGTCATCATGGAAATACTGAGCAGGATGAATTCTCCTCACAAGGCTTTCCCTCAGTAGCCAACTGTTTATGTTAGATAGAGAAACCCTTTTCTCTTCTGATCCTATAAAGCCTCAGCTGCCAAAAGCAAAGAGCAAGGTCAGGGTGTATGGACTAGCAACACTGATGTAGCAATTGCCCCTTTCCTCTCCAGCCAGTGCTGCACCTGCATCCCAGAAAGTGCTCGGG
Source organism: Psilopsiagon aurifrons (assembly GCA_025447955.1). Lineage (NCBI taxonomy): Eukaryota > Metazoa > Chordata > Aves > Psittaciformes > Psittacidae > Psilopsiagon > Psilopsiagon aurifrons. Next base: position 62,946 of record JAOEHY010013588.1, on the reverse strand, counting down.
AGCACTGAGTTACTGGAGATGCCATTCTTCACACATGCTCGAACAGGGGCTGTTCAGCACATTACTGCTGTCTTAAAAATGCACTTCAAACAATTATATCCTGTGCTACCATGGTGTATTATTTTTGCTCCATACTATTTTTCTTGTTCCTCTGCTGTCACACTTTGCAGCTCTGTGCTGTAAATGCCTTTTTCACCTCAGAGACACCTTAGTTTTCCCAAGAAGATATACTGATCCCTGAGGTGTGGCTGATGCATCACTGTGCTTAGCTTGTAAAGCAGCTTGGGGTCCTCTGGGATACGGGGTGCTTTGTATATGTCAGTTGTGATTCAGTGAAGCTTGCTTCCATTTGAACCTACTGTATCAATCAGAGAAGCAACATAATTAATTATGACTGGGCTGCACTAAAGTTGCACACATCAGAAGCAAGAGTTCTGGAGTTGTTCATGCTGATGGTAGGCTTGAAGATGAACAAGATGAATAGTGACACTGCCCTGAACTGTGCCTGGCTGCTGTCTTCTCTTGCCATCCATCATCATCACCGCGTGTTGGGTGGGAAGGGGAAGCAGTTCACAAAGGAATGGTCAGAGCAGGGAAAAACCTTCGTACATCTCTATTCTCTCTGCAGAAAGTGGCTTAAGTTTTGTTTCAGCTGTTAGGCAGTGGATGCAGTACTGCAACACAGAAATGACAGAAGGAGCACCCTCCCCACAGAAAAGAGAGCTTCATTTGTCAAGCCATGTAAAGCATTTTAATTACAATTTGTATAACATGTATAAATAAATATTACATTCTTTCAGTCTACAATGCATACTAGGCATATCTTGTTAAAACCTCCATCTATGTTACTGGGTGGCAGGATTGATTTTGTCCAAGTAAAAAAACCCAAACTACTGAGTTTAGTAATAAAAAAAAAAGAGATACATGGTAAAGACAGGACAATGCAAGTGCTTCTGGCTAACAGCCAGAACATAATACTGCTTTCCAAAAGGCGGAATATACCATCTTCCTTTGAGTTACAAAAGGTTTTGGATGACAGTGGCTTCCTTGTAGTGATTTTGATCTGTGTCCTCCTTTAGTGTAAACTGGCCCTGAGTCAACACAGTTCTGCCACTTCACACAATGAATCTACATCTTTATTTTGTATTTGCTTCAGATTTATTACTGGTTTTGTATTTGCTTATTCAAAACATCAGCTTTAAATCTAGTCTAAAATTTGCAGTCTTAGCTGGTCCAATGGCAAAAAAAAAAATATCTATAAAATAGCTCCAGGTATTTCTTGATCTTGCTTCTGCAGTATTTCCCTCCCAACAGTCTGTCCAGAGGCCAGCTCTCCCAGGAAAAGGAAATAAAAGTTTGGGGACAATCAACGTCTTTCTGTCCATTCTTCTTCTTACGTTCAGAGTTTGATGAGAGCTGGTGACATTAGAATAAACAGAAAATTACAGCACAAAATGATGAATTCATGGACTTAGCAACAAAAAGCCCCCCAAATCTAGGCTCTATGTATTTGGCCTGTGATGGTCTCAGTTCCAGGTACACTGAAGATGCACCAGTGGGGCACTCCCATCGATTGTTACTTCTAAAAGCTAACATAAAACAGCACCTTCTTCCCTTGGTGAAACATGGGAACTTTGGTTGTGGAAATTTAAAACAAACAACTAAATAACAATCCAAACCTGAAAGGAAAATGAATACTTCTTCCAAACAGAACGTATTTCTAGCTAGGGGGAAACAATGGAGGCTTAAACTTCCAGAAGAGACACCACATGGAAATTAGTTGTCAATACTCATCCCCTGGATTCTTTAAATGACAGGAGATTATTTATAGCTGACTAAGAGACAAAATATTCTTGGTCCACTGTGAGCTTAGTGAATTTAAAATTCTTCTGTTTTCAAGACAGTTAAAGGAAAAATACAAGAGGGAGAATTATTCTGTTCAACGTACAAGACAAACAGGAAAGTCAAAATAAAAACACTAGGTAATTTCTTCCTCCTTCATACTTAATGCCAAAGACACATCTTCTCTTCAAATGAAGAAATAAAAGAAACAGCTTGAGTAACAATCTAAACAGTCTCCTTGTGGGTCATATGTCCATAATTTTGATGTTTTATCAGAAATACAGCAAAAATGTTGTTTGTCTCTTGCTCATTCTTTTCATGCTCTTATATTCTCTTTTTACAAATATTTTTGGTACTTTGAAACATTACTACCATTATCTGTATGACCCAAAAGACAATTTTTCACAACCTCTTCTTGCCCAGTTCATCCTACCGCTCATACCATTTCCTTGTTCGTTTCTATTTATATTCCACTTCTTACATCCATGAGTAGCAGAATAACTGTTGGAAAACAAGCCAAAACAGAATAGAACAAAGCAAAAACCAAAAACAAACCATGGACAGTTTGGCAAAATTTTTTCCCTGATTATAAAAACTGCCTCATCATTTCTCCTGGTGATTCCTTCCCCTCCCCACCTTCTGTCCCAATATATACTGTAGAACTGAAGGCATCAAGGTGTGGTTAAACCCAGAAAACCAGCAAGGAGTTACACTTTGTCTTTGAACTTCTCCATGTAGTTTCGTATCTCTTTGGAGTCCCCCAGGTCCATGTCCTGGCACACCCACTTAATGTCATCGTCATTGCTACTTAGGATTGAGTTGACAGTAGGACAACCATCGTCAGGGGGGATGGTAGTGAATGTTGTGAATTTTACCCGCTTCCGTTTAGATGTTGGCGAATGTAAAGGTTCAGATTTCTGTTCCTTTCCGTGCTTGCCCCCTGAGTCAGCACATCTGTGAACCTGGCTCTGGATGTTCTTCTGAGCACTGCCATTAAGGAGCTGGTTGCTCTCCTCACTACCCGAGCCTCGGTCAATAATAGTTGTGTGCTCATCCTGCTGAGGTGATGAATCTGCTGTGTTCTCCAGCAGTTCTGCTTCATTTCCCAGCCAGACCCAGTCATGGGAATGGGTCATGGTGGCCTGTCCTTCCACCAGAACCTGCTTGTGACGGTACTTCAGTGCAAATGTTGCACAGTTTATTAGGAAGACTAGAATTGCCAGGCAGAAGACCCCTAGCAGAGCATACATCCCAATCTCCAAATCGCTAAGGCCCCTGGGTGTCTGTACCAGGTCGTTTTCCTCCATGCCCGCATTGCCTTTTGGTAGGTCTACTTGAGCAGGGAAGTTGGTGAAGTCTATGGGAATGTTCTGCAGCTGGCTATCATCTGAGAGTTTGCCACCATCCAGCCTACTGTTTTTAATGACTTTATTTTTTATGACAGATTTTGCTGTGGTGCTGACTTTCCTGATGGCTCCTTCCTCTCGCTCTGCTGAAGAGCTACCATAATAGCGTCCATCCTGGCCATACCGCTCCTGATCTGACACTTTGTGCCGCCGGTCACTAGCATGGTTTTCAATCTCATCAGCATCATAATCTCCACCTGTATCAGAGTCTGCATCATTCTGGCCAAACTTGACTTTGATGTTGCCATTCCCCACAGCCAGGACACTTTTCCTCTTGGACTTTTGGCAGGCTTCAGAAATCATCATGTCTACCTTGATTAATGTGCCTTGACCTTCACCTTCTGCTGCCACAACAGGCCATTTTAAGGCATCATTCTGGTGGATCGAGACCACAGCTTCGTCTAATGATACAGCAGAAAGGGAGAAGTCTTTAGAGTCATAAATGTCCAGCGGAGTAACAGAGCTGTCACTGAACTGAATCCAGGTGCTTACTACAGCTTCCTGAAAGGAGAGTGATATGGTTAAAGACAGAGTCTTAAACAAAACAGCTCAAACCACTGCAGCTCATCAATCTCTCAGCTCTGAACAGCAGCTGGAGAAAATGGAAGACAAGGGCTCTGCACTGCATTTAAAGCTAAAGCTCCAACTTCTGGGGCAGAAATTGGTCACATTTTTCACTAAAGGTTCCACTGCTATTCTTCCTGCTAATGTCTTGCAAAAGAACTTAGTAAATAATCAATATGAAATGAGTACCAAAGTGTACCCATTAACAATCTACAATTTACATGATTTATAAAGAAAGTCGTTTCTGTCATACAAAAGCTGAGACAAACCAGGAAATTTACTACAGGCACTTGACAGAACACTTATTTTCCTCATGTTCTCCATGTACAGGTGTCACAGGGAGCTGTCAAATTAAGCAAGGCATAAATAACTTAGCAGGAATAAGGAGCTACCATGGTATCTTGGAAATGGCTGGAGCAGAAGATTCAACTGAAAAGAAAAAGACTCGTGGAAGAATTACCGTTTTGCTGGAGAAATGTTTACTTTAAGTAAAACACACTTTATTTTTGAGATAACTAAACAGTCTACTACATTTCTGTGTCAAAGAGAGGAGGCCGTGGTTTCTGGTATGATGTCTATGATAAAAATACAAATGGCCTGGATTTAATTGGACTGTCTTTGATCTCTGCAGGCATCACTGTTAGAAATCATCATTAGAAGAAAACACAAAGCTAGAGGTCAGCTCTTTGCCATTTGAAATCCCATCCAGATGATACAGATATTTACTTCTCCACATCTCAGTAGCTCTCTTTGCAGGAGATTTCTTTAGTGTTTCATTTGCTCTATGTCTTGCCTGTTTAGGCAGCAGACATGCAGGCAGATTGCCTGAGTGCAACTTCACACCAACCTGAAGTTCTTTTCTTCCCAGACTTAAACTGCAGATGGCCCTAATAACTTTACACTTGGGTACATCAGAACAACTGAGCTGAAAATCACCACCAGGGAAAAACACTGCCACCCTCCAAATGGCCAGTCATAATGCAAATTTACAACCTAATACAGCTTTCAATTGGCTACAATTTGTTATGCTATGGTTATAAACTAAGGGAATTGCTACCCTTCTAGTTAAATTTAAAGCTCTTCAATGAAAACAGCAAGGGGCATTTAGCTGTGCAGAAGGTTGGGCTATACCGAATATTTAATTTACAAAGCGCTATCAGCAAGTTCTTGAGGGACTGAAAGAGGAAAAATCAGTTGGCACAACAGGAAAGAAGGCAAAGTTCTTGGTGATTCAAATGCACTTCCAGCAGCTGAAACAGAGCCAGGGTAGCTCAGAAGCTGTGAAGGGAAGGGTGAACTGTGTAAGGAAATTAAAACAGCTGATCTTCCGTTAGAGAAAAATCCTGAAATGGCTGAACAGACAGAAACATAAAGCTGCAGGGCACAGCTTAGATTTATATCACAGGAATCTATAGTAGAGCAAACCCAGCCGTGGGAAAGTAAAGGACTTTTTTTAGTGGATTTGTGTAGAGATGCATCTCCTCCAGCAATTCCACACCCTATTGCCCCCCTTCTGGCTAAAACAAAAGGACAGCCTTGCATACCACCGGGGAGAGGTGTAAAATACACTTGCTTCTCATCAACCTATGGATGGAAAAACCACCAGCATCATCTCAAGCACACATCACAACAGGATGGATATTGTCTGCCAGCACTGCTCTCTTTTGGAGAGCAGAATAAGGTTAAGTGCAGAATTCCGTACAGTTAAGACTGGAAATTATGGAGGCCTGTGCCTCCCCCCATCTCCGCTGGGAGGTGTGTGTGTGTGTGGGGCGCTTCCATAGTTCCACATCTCTACAAAAGGATTTACATTACTAAATCCTTTGTGCATTCCTTAATAGTCAAACACATCATACCTAGCATTGCAAAGCCCCACATCTGATTATGACCCTTACTATGCAAGTAGGTTTTACTGGTGGTAGAACAGCATCTCTGAGGAATCCAGGGTACCCATCCAGACCCTCGAGAGGAACATGTATGAGAAGCCACATATTCTTTTTTGCCGTCTTCAAGATACCCACATCGCTGTTTGGCTTTCTTATCTTATGTTAAAGCCTTTTTGCTTTAACAGCCCTCAGGCACCTTCTAGGTTAAGAGGTAGCCAGCACGTAGGAAGTTAGCCCAAATGGCTAGAATTTGATGAAGTTGTAAGCAACATCAAAACAATTTTTATTCTTCATACTATTTCTCCACTATTCTGCATTCCTGGCTTTTATGAAGCAGAAATAGAGAAAAATGAAAGAGCAAGTCAGCTGAAATCTGCAGGCACACATGTGATTTACTATAGGTAACAGAGGTGTGCAATAGCTTAGCCATTATTTTCAACAGTCATTGGCATTTTTTATTTCCAAGAGACCCTTTTTTTGTAGGAAGAACCAATTTTTTCACAACACAACACAACATTGTCATGCTTATACTACGGACAACATTAATTAAAGGGAAAGAAAACAAATGAGAGGAAGAGGGAGAGAATATCAAATCCTGCCAAAGCATATTGTATCAGCCGAATATTCTGTTTGGCAAGAGATCGTCTCCTCTCATTCACATTGCTAAAGGAAAGCTGAAGGCAGGGGAAGGAAGTGAATTTCCCAAATGATTATAAATTCTGAAAAGCTGTAAAGAAAAAAGAAATGATTTAGTACCATGTCCTTCAAAGAGCTGTTTCTGCAAATCCTATGTACTGCATCAATAAATCCCCTCCAAATCTCTGACAAGGTCCTCCAATTACTATCAGCAGATGAAGATGGATTGGAGACTTCTTACCTGCAAAGTTGTTGCCCCTAGTTGATGCCCTCAACACCGAGGTGGCAAATACTTGTGTTTGCTAATTAACAAGCGTAAGCAATTACTTCTGCCTCTCCAGTCTTTCTTTCCTCCACTTTTCCTCTCTTTCACATGTGCACATAGACACACACACACACTCAGTTGCAACCCCAGAACAAATGAACCACTATTGCCCATTAGTGCCAGTGTCTCTTAGAGAACAGATGGTTTGAATGGTGACTGTGATGATGTGAAGTGAGCCAGATAATGTGTATTACATCATGTTAATGACAGCAAAATCCAGTCCAGAGGAGATGAAGAAACTGCTTCTTATAGCCACGGTCAATTATCAAATATCATGCACATAAAAAACTTTCTTTATCAAGACACATTTTGTCTATATTTTCCCTTGTGTTTTTGCTGGTCCCTTTGTCTCTTCCAGGCATAACTTCAGTGAGTTGGCCAGTTCTTGATCTGTTGCAATTCCACCACCTTTTCTGGCCTTGAATTACATTGCTGTTTTTCAGTCCAAATACGCCACTTGATAAATTTTTTTGGGTGTTGCATTTTGCTTTTTGTTAAGATGCAAACAATATCTCCCTCATTATCCACTTGTTACATTTAGGTGGGTATAACAAAGGGGAAATTACAAGGGTATAGAAGTAACACGGCACACTAATGGAAACCAACGGTCCCCAAGGAACTCAGTATTGCCTGACCTGGAATACTTCAAACCCTGCTGTATGAGTCACCACAAACACCATTGTTTGCTGTCTGTCTGTTCCACCTAGATAAAACAAGAAGACTCACACTCCAAAAGGCAACCTGAATGCAGGAAGCAGAGCTGGCCTGGAAGCTCAGAAGAAAGCCTGTTATACAGAGACCTAATGAGTCCCTCTGTGCTGGGACTCACATAAGTTGCCTGTGAAAATCTGGGGAGCCACAGTGGTGATTATTCTGCCCTCTAAAGCTTACAGCCTTTGAAAATCTGCTTGTCCTAGGATGTTCCACTGAGCTCATCTGTACCATCACAGTCAGTGATAACAAAGTGTCCTTCAATACCTCCTCGAAAAAGCTGGGGTCAGCTTGATACCAGGGCATGCTATTTTGTATTCTTCAAACAAACAATAGGGGAATAAAGTGTGTAGGACTGGTTGTATTTTAGACAATTCTCTGCTTAGAAACACAGATGTGAGGACTTATCAGTATATTTGATTTTATTCCATTCTCAGAATAAAAATGCCTTTTAACGGTCTCCATTCACTAAAGCACAAATAAAAGTATTTGGGAATAAGCCCTCAATTGCTGGGGTCAGCTGCAATAGTCCTGGAGTGAGGCAGGACACCGAAGGAAAGAAATGGATGGCTGGATGGCTTTGCAGAAGACAAATACATCCCTTTCTCCAATGAAGGCAAGAGAACACTGTTCTCAGCAACTTCTATTAGAACAGCTCTGATTGTTCTGTCTGGGGACTTAAATGCTGAAATGGGTTTCCCTAACTGTTTTGTCACACGAAATATCAAAGTACTACATGTGCATTTATTTTTAAACCTGTGGGTTGTGTAGTAAAAATTGGGCTTGATCGTTACGATGTGGAAATGAAAGGCAGCCAAGACTCAGATCTTAATTCAAACCATGCATTCCCCCACTGTGTATTTCTTTCTCTCCTTTTTGTCCAATCTGCTAATGTGACATTCCTTTCCAGTGGGAATTTGCTCGTATTTGCAAAGGAAGAATTCCGATTCTTATCTAACAATACATCCTTTCTCCCTTTTCCATGCGGCTTAATTCCTTTGTCATCCTTGTGAGCCATTACATTGCTCTGTCAGCTTAAAGAAGATATAAATACAGTGTAAGTGTATTATACTGCCAGAATGCAGTAATGAATCCACACCATAAAAATACTCCTAATATCCGTTACTTAACTGTGTGATGCCAGTGAACTCTCAGAATTAGTTTGCGTGAAGGACATAAACTAAAACAGGACATACTGCATCGACCCAAAGGCAGGGACATGCAAGTAACTCCAGCTTGTAATTCAGGTAGTGGTGCTGAGCACCTTCACCTCCTGTCAGAATGAGAGTGGACCTCTTGGAGGACACTCCCTGAGGTTACAGACGACCTCACAGGGTTGGGTCCTGCCACTGATGTCAACAGGAGCTACACATGTGAAAGAGAAGAACTTGGCCTTTAGGAAGCATTAGCATTGCTCTTTGCCCCAGAGAAATGGTCTTCAGTTTTCCAGTAGCACTGGAGATACATTAATGCACATAGCTGTTTATTTAAGGCTCTGTTTTTTGACTTCTTCACTCTCCCATGTCAGCTCATTAGACCACATGTAATACCCTACGGTGATGAAAAAGCCATGATATGAATGAGTTTCCCTGCAGAGTCAATTGAAATTTGAGAGTCCTTGAAGCTCACTCAGACCAGAAAACACTTAAACACTCAAAGTTTTCTTTTATTTACATTTTGGAGAAGCCTTTAGGATGAAAGTATTGATTTTAAGAACCATCAGCAAGACAAATGGAACAGCTTTCCTACCTGAGCAGGTGGCCACTAAAATTAAGACTGCTCATGGCCACGGATTCCAAATTTTCAGGAGATACATCAACTCTGCTATTTTAAAGTTGGTCAACCTGCATTTATTTTTCAGCACCTAAGTCATTGATCTACTTTCCAGTGCAAGTTGACTCAAAACAAAAAGAAAAAGGAAGTATGGGCTCAGCATCCTTCAAAGTCATCTCAGGTAATTAGTTGCCCAACTATAGATAAAGTTAGCTAACTTATGCGGAGATGGTGTGGTTATTATAATCAAGGAACTAATCTAGTTATTAAATTCATCGAAAGAAAGTCACAGCAAAAATACTGAATTCATTCCTATGATACTGCAAGATCTGTAATAGCACAATCTATCTGTGTAACACTAAAGTGTGTTCCATTGCGCTCTACAGATGTCCTGCTTAATCTGCTAGGGATGATATTGTGCCTGCCAGAGTACCAGTTACCCAAGGCCATTCACTAATCTATATTGAAGCTTGGCTACTGAAGGCACCAAAGTGAAGCCAAGGAAAACATTTGACTAAGAAAACACTGGCTGGTTTTTTCCATACAGCAGTGCTCAGACATATGCAATCATTCCTGAGAAAAATAAAACCTTCAGCTATCCGAACTGTTTCTCAGTTGCATCAGCAAGGTTTGCATGAGTTATTTGGGCCTTTTTATAAACTTGATTGAGAGTAAAAGACACAAATAATGAAATCCTTGCAACATTCAAGTCTATGCTTACTTCTGGGCTGCCTCCTTGAAAAACCCCTCTTTCAAAAGGGCTTGATTTTCAGAAAACACTCAGCACTTGCCTTCTGAAATTCCAGCTCTGTAAGGATCTCAGCTGATACACTCCAAATCATGAGTCACTGCTTGCAGAATTTAGCCACAAGCATTCCTACCCTTGCATTAATTAATCTAAGGGCAAGAGACTTAAATGTTATACCCTTCATTCAAACTGCAAATTAAAAGATGTATGTGACTCTGGAAGTGACTCCTGTGCTAGCACTATTTCTTTTGACGGAAATAGCTTTCCTTTCCTATTGTAGTGGTGCAAATGCAAAGTCCCTAAGGCCTCTTTTCAATGTCCTTCCTTGGGCAAGCTCTGTCTATAGGCTGAGTAAGACTCAGGCCTGAGTACAAATGAGTGTCTTACAATAAGGTAAGAAATGTGAATTGTACATTATGCGGAATTAGTTCAGGCCCCCAGGATGAAGGCATTGCCAAAGTGCCCCAGTAACTAGGACTATGGTCAGGATCCACACTGACCCAGCACAACCAGGATCAGGACTGCAAACACTCGGGGTGCTTGAGCAGGAACTGACCCTCACAAATTCCCCCCAGCGAGGAGTGATGCTCCCAACAGAGCCTTCAGCTGGGAAGCAGGCAGGACACTTCCCTTACTCCTAGTGAAGAGGAGGTGGTAGGAAGACAAGCACAGGCAATGGGAGTGGGCAGGATTCAGACTGGAGGAGCTAGAAGGAGAGGCAGAGAAAGTGGGATTCCACAAGATCATGCTACTGCTCCGTGTCTGCAGGAAACTGAGACAGAAGTCTCCGTGCATTGAAGAAGTGGGAAAAACTGACTAATCTGGGACTAACGCTAAGCAACCAGATTTCCCTGGGTGCTCTGGATCCTGGCGTAGAGAAGGTTCTAATAAAGCCTAGTCTCAGAATGACAGCCTGATATGTCCAGACACTTCAGTATCAGAATTGTGCCACTCTGAGGAAAATGAAATTGTCTTGCAAAATGGTATCAACAAAATCCGTCACTAAAATTGTTCCATAACACAGATGCTGGGAAAAATAATTCCAAACCAAACCACATTTACACATTTTTACTCTTTTGTATGACTTCATATCTTGTCAATTGTACTGGTACATAATGACAAGTCATATTATATTGCCATATCATAATACAGTAGGAGATGGCATGTTGTGCACTACTGAAATGCCCTGTCATAATATGGTATAACCTGATGTTGGTGAATATCTTTGCATACTCTGGACAGCTAGTCTATAAATCTAAGAAGCTAACAATATATCTGTACAACCTTTCCAGATCTACAAGCTCTTTTATCTGCAATCAAAGCCATGATTCTTCCAATCATGCTGCAGGACAAATGGTGCTCTGTCCTACATAACAGAATTGGGTTAGCCAGGCTTTAGCTTTTGCTTTTACAGTCTTTGTCTAAAGACAATATGTCAAACATGGTTTCTAAGCCCTGGAGAAGGTTATAAATGGGTTAATTACATAAGATTCTTATGTTTACAGGATGCAGTAAATGGAACAGATGGGCAGCATGTCCTTCTAGTTTGGACATTTTCCTGTCACTAACTTATAAAACAGTCTGAATTATTTTTATGTTACAGAAAATAAGGTAGCAATAATAATGGAAATGAGTTATAAAACCTGAGATTTCTCCCTATCTATGTGAGACAAAATACAGCTTCTGAGAGAGGAGTAGCTGTGGACAGACTTAACTGCATGGTCCCCAGTCCCACTCTTCAAGTTAACTGAGTGAAAGAGCAATGAACATACAGTTTGTTCCGCCGCTACTGACCCTTGGTTTTAATCTGTTCCAGAATAACTGTTCGCCTTGATCTGGGGGTGTTCTCCAATCTTCTTTTCCATGTGGGTTGTGACCTGAAACATGCTGCTTCAAAGACTCCCTTTACAGATATAGGAATTTGCTGGCTTAAATTAAGTAGGATCGGCACATGAACTGAATGATAACCACCCCAAATCCATCTAAAAAATAGAAGGAGAGAGGAGCCTGGCAATCTGCTGTGGCTCCAGGAAGGAAAAGAAATGTATTTGGTTATCTTCTGCCTCCATTTTTATAGCTCTTCAAAATATTAAGTTGTTGTGACACAGAGAGCTCTCTGCTCTCCAGCATGGAAAACAAGGGCATGCTCATATAGCAAATATGGATCACTGTCCAAAGACTGCCTGTGTTGTGAAAATAACAGATGTTGCATCATCTAAAGAAAGGGCATTAAAAATTTAAATTATATAAAATATATTTTGGTATAGCCAGAAATTTTACTGCAGATTAAATCCATATCTGAAGGGAAGACATGAGAAGACAACTCCAGAGTACCTCTAGAGGAAAGCAATTGACATGGACAATTATTATACCTACATTTTAAGTCTAACTGACAAACTTCTTATGAATTATCATATCTATATCATGTTGATAAAACACTGCCCCATCCCAAAAGGCAACAACAGTAAATATGGAGTATATACTACCTGCTTAGGGGTATGAAGCAACTCTTGGGCAACGGTTGTAGCCACAATAGCCCGACTACTTGATGCACTTGGCTGAAGAAAGAGCGAAAGCCCAGCCACCATCTGTACTCCAAGGTCTGTTATGGCCACTTTGTCATCTAGCACAGTCACTGTCTTCTCTGCCAGGATGGAGTCAGACAGAGGAGACAAAACCTTTGGAGAAACACAAAAGAGCAACTTAGGAAAATTAAAAACCCCTTTCTTAAGGTCATCATCCCTTCTTGTCTCCAAAGCTTTACGCATAGAAATGAAATGGCAGAGCACACTGAAAATGCAGTCTGATTTCATTAGCAGGGTCAGAAACACATTCAATAGAGAGATTATAGCCCCAAACGTTGCATCCAGTACTGAGAGCTTTACTATCTCAGTTACGTTATATGCATCACTTCACTTGAAGAGTCTAGTTAAAACATTCTTACCCTGTTATTCTGTGTCCCAGCATGGTTAAGCTCACCACACATCCCAATCACTTCAAAGGGAGGTCAGCAAAATTTAGGATTTGTCCTTCGCTTCTTTGCTTGAAAATTCTCATTTCCCTGTCTTTTCTGTTTCTGATGGACCATCGAGTTTGTAGGATACCCTTCTCTTTAATGAAACTAAGGGCCATATTGCTGTCCTTAAGGACAACTTGTCTTTTCTACCTTCCTCATCTCAGATCTACAGCCTAGACTAGCTATGCATTTATGTATTGGCTTTAGTCAGGATTTAGTAAGGGCAGAACTGTGTTGGCCATTTGTGCCTTTCAGGGTTATTAACCAGGCTGTAATTTCCCCCCCCCCCAAATTAATGTTTAAATAAAACAAAAGTAATGTGGCATAATCTAAAGATCTCTGCCTCAAGAAGTCAAAATGGTGCCCGTCAGCTGGCTGCTGATAACCTGCCCCCATGTGGGGAAAGATTTCTGCCTGGAAATGCTGCCTCTCCTAAACATCTCTGAAGGCTCTATGGCTTCCAGCTTCTGGCCATGCCACATACCTTGGACCACCTCTAGTTTGGATCACTGTCATCAGATAATGCTCTGTGTGCACTCTAGAAGGTCATGGAAACATAATGGGAAATTATCCTCTTTCAAGATAGCAGAACACTACTGCATTTATTTATACCCCCACATTAGTTCTCTAAGGGAATGGCAGAACGTGGCAGTCTAGAGCACAGTACCTGCATCGTTGTCATTCCCACTTCCCGTCCAATCAAAATCCTGCCTTCCTGCAGCTTGGCAATGTGAGGATCCTCCAGTTTCATAAAATCCATCACGAGGTCTGTAATGTCAAACTGCCAATCTGAGCCCAGCAGGTAGTTTAGCTGACCCCACGGGCTAGAATCCTCAGCTACAAATTGTGTGAGGACTCGCACCATGGCATGCTGGTACTGCAGAGTGCATCCTCTTCCTTTCCGTTCGTCTTCATCCTCATCATCACTGTCCCTTGTGGGTCTGGTTTCATAAGAAAATGAAGCATAAAGAATTGTTTTCAAGAACGCCAGTGAAAGCTAATGGTAAGAGTGCTCATGGAGAGTATCCCCTTAAATAACAGCCCTCCCTTTTGGGTTTTCTAGACCATTGCTGATTCATGGTTACCTAACATGATGAAGAACCATGTAAATGGACTATACCTCCAGTGACTGCAAACAATAGCTACTGTGTAAGTGGACTTTGCTAGAGTCCCACACTGTACTCTGTTGCATAGGACAGACAAATGCACCGAAGCAAAACTGTCACAGATTTTAAAAGCTTTATTTCATCTGCAGATGTCTGGTGCAAAGCTGGGAAGTCAGTACTGCTGTTCCTCAGGGGAAGATGCTTTATTTTGGGTGCAGATGTTGCAGCTGTTCTTGTTTGCTGAGAGTTAAAATCAACTCCATTCATTTTACAAAAACACCCAAGAAATTTTGCAACTCAAACCCACCTTTTGTTGGAAACAACTGGGACTCGCCAGCCTTTTATTTGGCTCAGTTCTGTATCCGAAATGTCGATCTGAAGTGGGAGGCGTGGAACCCAGACTGTGATTTGCAGAGGAGCACTCAGATACTGATACGTGAAGTTCACAAGTGCATTCACCTTGCCTTTCATTTCTTTGCCATTGACAAAAACATAGTCACATCTGTCAGAAACCTAAGGGGGGAAGAGGGAAGAGAGAAAGAAAGAAGAAAGGGTAATCACTGTAGCAAAACAAGCTCAAAGTGTAACCCTGGCATCTAAAAACCTGGACCAAACAAAAAATGCTCCCTTCTCTTTATGCATGTTAATGATGGCCTCTTACAATGGGAGCAGCTGAACACAAAAATCCTTCATTGACTCAGGAGGCATAATTATGCTGGAGATGCCTAAAGACTGGATAATATTTATGAAGCTGATGGTCGATTTTCTGTTTGTTAGGCAGTGAGCCACTAGCTGATCACAGTGCTGTGGAATTTATACTGAGCAAGGCTCCTTCATGGCTTAGTCAAGACGAGCCCAACAAACCAAACCAGGTCTCAACAGAGGCAAGCAGCAAATCAAAGCTCTGCCCTGATGAGTACCTTCATCAGGGGATGACACTTTCAGTCAAGACAAAGCTGCCTCTGGAGTGGATTTCATCCACTGAAGAGTAACGGAAGTCTACTCATTTCCTCTACAATAAACATTATCTGTTTATAAATGTTTACATTTTGATTAAAGCTGTATTACATTTCTGAACACTGCCGTAGATTTATCATTAACACGTAAATGCTGTCCTGAAATATAAGCAAGCATTATGATAGTCATGTAAGAGTTACATCAGTAATCACTTCTTTAATCAATGTTGTAATTTACAGACCATTGAATTTTCTCATTTATTACGTTCCTGATTACTAGTGATAAAATCACTCCTGAATATATAAATCATTAGGAGAGATGCAGATAGTATGAAGTGACTCCATGTGATAAAGTCATTGTCATATCTATTCCTAAAGGTGTCATAAATGTCTGAGGAAATCCTATAGCACATTAATCATGCAGTAAGTGGCGGGCAATGAGAGCAGTAACTGCACTAAATGAGCTGGTATGTCTGCAGAAATTAACAGGAAACCAGCAGATCTCAACTCCTACTCTTGTTCCCACCCTGGCAGAATTCTATTTCAACACCCATAACAAATATCATTAGTGGTAGCAAGGCGCCTCCCCACCTGAACATATATTTATATTATCATCTGCTCCCTTTTATCCCCACTCCCCTTCCCAATATAATTTTGTTCAAATGAAGATTATCAGCTGGAAATGCTTATGTCCCCAGGCTAATCAAACAGATGGATGTCCTCTGTGACCATAGACACAGAAGCTAAACTGTTCCCAGTCCCGTTTATATCCTGTCAGGTTTAGGCACTGTTCACATTCTGGCAAAATATGTGGTGGTGAGATTAGAAAAGGGAAACTTCAGAGAACACAACAGAGACATTTCTATGACTCATTCCCTAAGAGGGTTATGCTGTAACTAGGCTCTGGTGACTGAAAATGGTACTATGAACTACAATACCGGACCCATCTGTTCGGTTAGGTGTCTGCCTCACACCATCCAAGACAGGTTTAAAAGTCTGAATGCGGCACAAATGTCTTCATTTTATCAGCATGAATGGTAGGACCTATTTTTACATCTATTAACTTGAATTGCAATGCAGAAAAAGGTTTACTACACACTAGGCTGTTCAAGAATGACCATTTCATCTTATCTGAAAGTACTATGCAGCAAAGGTCCACAATATAATACTATGCAGTAATTCAGAACTGTTTCATAGATGGGTTGCTCTTTCTTTCTATGCTGCCATTGCATCAGCTTCACCCTGAGAAAGGAAACATCATTCATATGTTTCTCATGAAAACTCCAACTGCACAGACAAGCAAGGGCTACATGTCATGAGTTACAACCTTGGCTTCCTCATCATGGAGACATTTCTGCCTACAGCAGTATACAGCTGGTAAGACATATCAGGGGCATTCAGCTCCCGTGTTTGAGCTGCTGATGTCTAACACATGCCTTGCTGCTGTCTCAGTTGCATGGAAACAGGAACGGCCAGGGGGTGATTTTCCTCTCTTGATGCTTGCCAGTGTTACAATTTCTCTCCCTCAAGCTGCCCGTGTTTCTCTACCAGATATGGAAACCCTATGAAGTATCTTAGACCACAGACCTAATTCTTACATGGCTAAAATTAAAAAAAGAATTCACATCTAAATACTATACCGCATATGAATGTTACCTACAGCACATCCTCAAAGAAGGTCAGGTACAAGGAAGTCCTGGCTGACATAGACTCTAATTTCTGTCTTGCTCTGTAACCTCAGGAAAGACAATTCAATTCTCTGCCCATTTTCTCCCACTGGTGTAAGCAACACAACCCAGGGAGTCAGCAACAGAGAACTGCACTGCACTTGAAGCACTGAACAGCTTCTAGAGCTGAATGGGAGGTTGTGAGTGTGCCTGGGGAAAGCACCCTGTGACTGGAACATCTGACAAAGCAGCTTCAAGTATGGCTCTTTGTTCTTTAGCCGTACCTTCCTCTGAGCAGAAGCTTTTTGGAAGCTTGTCAGTAAGATCTATTGCTGCTTGGAGCAGCAGCCATTGCCCTCCTGCACTGGCATCCATACCATTAATTTCTATGGAGTTCATCCCAAAGACGAATGAACAAACCTTCTGAGGTAGTTGTACAAGTTGCTTTTTTAAGTGCATAGTAAACCACAGGCACATGCTGATAGAAGATTTCTAATAACATACTCCACTTCAGACTGACCAAGTCTGGTCTAGATGTGTCATTTAATATTATCTAAAGCCCAGTGTTGTCAGAAACAGAACAAATGCAACTGTCAGGGAAAAAAATACAGTAACAATAGTAGAAAAACTGCAGTTCCTAAATGGTTCTGGGCTGAGAACCAATCTCCATCTGTATTTGTAAAGCTGCTATATGACTTCATAGGCATCTGACAAACAAATGGCTAAACAAATATATACAGCATCCTAAGGAGGTGGCTGCTGTAGCTACCATGCAGCCTTTAAAATGGCTACAGGTTAATATTTATTACTGGCCATGCATCAGCAATAGTGGCAGGTCTTTATGTGTTGCACTGAGAAAAACATTACTCTCTTCCCCAAGTACAAGCATTGCTAATGTCCTTACACATGCTCTTTCTTCTGTTCCTGTATTTCTGATGAAAAGGTAGCACACAGAGTACAGGAGGAGCAAAGCCCGCACTGTATTGTTCTGCTGCATGCATTTTAACCGTTGTGCTTTTGGGTATCCATTCTTGAAGCAACACTGATTGCTTCTGACAAAGAAAGGCAACAGACTTCCCTGCTAGTGCTATACAGGGGATGAAAGGGAGAAAGTATCTCAGCGACTGATTCACATTGTGTGTTGTGTGTGCTCCATATCTACAGGATTAAGGATACTCCTTCTAAAGAAACATTAAATTGAAGCTTTTCCATAGTCTACAGCTTCTGTAAGCAACACACCCTAGCTCAGGTTTGCTACAGCAGGCCAGCAGAATGAGTGCACGTTGGTTTGCTTCCCTTGAACTTTTCTCACACAGTGTCACTTAAAAAATGAATAGAAAGGATTCCTCAGCCCTCTGTTTTCCTCCCGGGTTTTGCCGGGCTTCTCAAAGGTCCGGTGACCGGCTCTCATCTGTGAGCCCTGCCCACAGTAGTCTAAGGAAGTTTCTAATAGGGGCTGGAGACAGTGAGCAGTGATCTCTCTCCCATCTCCTGTAGTACTTCTGCTTTTACTATGAACACATCTTCTCTCTGAAAGTGCTGTTTATCTTTGGCATCAGAAGAAGTGAGAGATGATGAAGGGAAAGCCTGCTTAGCCACCACCTTTAAGTGGCTGGGGTTTTTCTACTCTGCATAGCAGATCAGCAAGAAGGTTTGCATTTTAAAGAGCTTTCTGATGCTACTTCAGCAGTTTCTTTCATTATTAAGCTGTATTCAGCTACTTTCCCCCTTTTTTCTACTTTTCAAACTTCTCTTGCCAGATTAAAACTAAAATAAAGAAGCTAGACAGCAAAAAACAGGACTAAGCACAATTCCCTAGAGGTTTCTTCTTTGTCTTCCTTTTTTTCTCGCATTATATTTTTGTGCCCCTTTGCAACAAAGGCCATTGCTTTCCAAATGACTTGGATAGGTTCTCTCTGCAACAAATCACATTTTATTGAACTGACAGAGAAAAGTACTGCCTGGAAATCAAGAGAGAGTCACTCCTGAATCACTACCTATGGCCCTATATGACTTTGTGATGTGGGGAGTGAATGCACCTTTCTGCCTCATAACAAACGGATCAGCTGCAGTGAATATTGAGGAGATTATTAACAGCAGTTAAAGCAGAATCTCCGGGGCTTCCTTCACTTGCTCCTTGCAGACTAAGGTCTTGATCCCTCCGGACCTCTGTATTGCAGAATTGCAAGAAGGGGGCATGAGCTGTGTGAGGTCACCATAAAGGCTGTGGCAATATAGTGCCTTGGACTCTGCAGCCATCAAAGGGCTGTTGATATTTCTTTAAGAATCAGTTTTGCTGGGTTAAATTTTACAACAGATTCCAGAAAAATCTTCATTCATCTACTGGTGGAGGCAGATAGTTTATAAAAACCAAATTTCATGTCAAATACAAGCTAAGACTGTTTCAAAAGACAGTGAACTCAAAACACTGTCTGTTCTGTTTCCTATCTGTTGTACACAGGAGTGGAAAAGCCAACAGCCCTAAGACCTAAAAATAAATGAGTGGTACTGGCTGGGCGAGCCTGGTCTCGTCTAAATTTGTTTATTCTCCTGGTGGTTCTTCACCCCTGGAGAGATCAGCCAGCCTCTGCAGGACAGTTCAGAAGGACAGGAAGAGAAGTTTGTCATACGGCAATCCGGTCAAGTTTATGAATGGTAACAACTGGTGAGGCATCAGTCCATTTCCTCGGTAGAAGTCTGTGTGGTCTCAGAACGGTAAGACTGAACATAAATGAGGAGATACTTTAATGGTAGATGTCCTGCTTGAATTCATCATGTTCAAAATCTCGTATTTTGGTGTGTAAACTCATTTTTTCATTTCTGTTACACAAATGTAAATGCTGCTAAAATACTCAAAGGTTACATAAATGTTTAAATAATTACAGAAGTCTTTCTAGGAGCAAAAGGATTTTTTTTTCCAGTACCTCCTAAAGGAATATTATTTTCAATGAAAAACTTTGACAGGATAATTAGTAAAGAATAGGGATGTCCAACAATTTTCAAATAGGAAAATACTCCAAGTATTTCAGCTCAGCATCATCACTCTTACACACCAGAAAGGCAACTGAAGCTCATGGAGGTTAAGATTTGTGAACAAAGTCATTCATTCCATTAAGGAATACAGAGCACCAGAATGACTCATCCACTGAATATACTGACATTAATATATAGAAAATTGCTAACAGACAGTGATAATTATTTCACAAGCTTTTTGGACAATCCTTTAGAACTTTGTAATATTCATGTCCTTGCTATAGAATTTCTTCTAAGATTTTTTTTAGACAACATCCTCTGTAGAAAGGGAATTATCCTCTATTAAATTGTAGAGGTTTTGAGAGAGACTCTATATAGCTCTCTAGCCTTGATTCTAATTAAACACTATGGTTTTATATATAAAGGAAATCCCATGCTACATGAACAGCAGGCGATGGCAAGGATTTCAAAGCCTGGCTACATAAGCCTGAATAATCAGTAACCTACTATTGGAAAATGGAAGCTGTCCCAAGGCCCACACTATTCATTTTTTCATGTTAAACTGTTTAAGTCTATAAGAGTTAAAGCTTCAGACCTGAGCTTTTCCAGGATCTCTGAAATTTATATTTAGTTTTGTGACACTGTTTGAGCAGCCTTTAAATTGGAAGCACCCATTATAGGAGCTGCTAATTGCTAGTGTGACTTGACTTGCCAGAGTCACCCTTCATTCCCACTGACTACAACTGGAACTGTACTCAGTGATTTGGAAGGTGAAGCCAAAAGCCCCCCTCACTGGGTGAGCATAAAGGTAAATACAGTAATGCAAACTTAACGCTGATAGGACTGTAATCTTAATAAATGAAAGGTTTGATTTTTCACATTATGTGCAACAATAACCTGAGGGTTGTTTTTACCTATCACCCACCAAAATAAAAAGAATGAATTTGTTTCATTATAATTGAGGAATAATTACTCTCATTCTGGAAGCACTAATAAGGGAGTAGAGCAGGTATTGCACTTTAATAACTGATTTAAGCCCTATTCTGCCTCGCTTAGAACTAACTGTCCACAGTTTTCAATGGATAACACAGCTTGTGAGTTGGTGTTGCTTTGTGCTTGTAAAAAGCTCCCACATTCAAATGTGGTTTCAATCCCTGCAATCAGTCCTCCGGCAAAGTTCCCAGCAACCCGCACTAATACCACCGGGATGGAGCCCCGAGTGCTGGAGAACTCTGTGAAATCAGGACCATAGTTTAGAAGCAATTTGACTTCCCTCTGCTGAGAAGGGTCTGCATTTTCAGTATCAGCAACCAGATTAGCAAAACTAAGTAAAAAAACCCCAAAGCTAGAGAGCATTTCTTAGGGAAAAGGCTGTACATTATCTAATCTCATTACCAGGATTTTGCTGGCAGCTTTACAGAGCAGAAGCAATACATTTAACTAACTGAATCTCATTCACTACGACAGAACTGAGAGAGTAAAAGGGGCACAAAATGCCAGCTGAGACCAGAGGGCATCTACTTGCTCCCAAATGACCAGCTTTTGAAGCTGAACTGTAGCTGCACTGAGGCTCGGGAGCTCTCTGCAGCTAGCATTATCACGTAAACCAAAATCTGTCTTGTTTTGTGCACTCTCAAGTACTTTCTAAAAATGGGGCTGAACAGAGAGTTTGGCTCCTACTCACTGAGGATATGCCAGACTATATATGCAGCATGGGCCTAAATATCTTGCTTGGCAAAGCAGGGTAACAGGGTGAATGCAGGGACTTTTAACTCCATCTACACACTTTGGACAGTAGTTGCGCATTTGAGAACATCCCAATGCTTTGATTTTCTAACTTGATATGTATCTACAATATACATTGGTATCTCCCCACGTATCTACAGCTGTCATAAGACTAATGTTATTTCTGCCATTTTCTTTCCCGGTCTTGATCTTGCAGCTTTGAAACTGATTCTGAAGCACTTTCTGTGGAACTGGGGGCACTGTTCTTGCCACTCCACTTCGTTTTTTCATTTGAGATGTATAGGTCCTCCACGCTGACATCAGTAACACAGGTGGTGAGATGGGTGAGGCATGTGATGATGGGGAAAGAAATCTGCCAGGATATGGTTTAGAAGTCTCTTTAGCTAGCCTTGAAGTTTTTGCATGTTGTGTAATAGCAAAGTAGTTACAACTTTTATTGCTGAATTTGAGTACCTCAGACCATGTCGATTTCGAGTTTCAATTTCCATAAAGGCTGACTTCTTGGGAAGCAGTGGTATTCATTAATGACACATCTTCCAAGAAAGCTCCATGTATTACTGGCCTATGTGCTGTATTTGCAACTGACAGAAGCATGTACTAAAGCTTTATTTTTCTAAAGCTCCTCTGAAGTTTTTCCTCTCTACCCAGTAAATCACAGGACTATGAAGGAGTACAAGGAGGTGGACTTCCTATTTGCAACTCTATTCAGAAGGTAACACAACACATTTACCGAAAGAAAAGCCTACAAAGTCACAGGCCTTCAGAACAGCAGCATGATGTCATTTCCATGCTGTGATTTTCCTTCCTGTTTTTCACGCTCTTCAGTTTCACACAAACCACAGGAACACATAGTATCAGAAGAAGAAGGAGGAGCCACCAGAGAAATAGGCTGTGGGGTTTGGACTCACAGAGATACAGCTTTTGCTTTTGAGGACTTTCAAGGCTATATTTAGGGTATGGTGAGCAGGAACTGCATTTGCAGTTCATCAGCTACCTCACATAAACTTCAGGAAGGTCATTTGTGGTGGCCCCTGGGGGTATCTGCACCATGGAGTGGATGTGACAGAGATCCCACGCTTGTTCTGAGCCTGCTGGTGAGTCCCTATAGCCCCATGCGGATGCCCTGGCTCAGGACCCAAAAGCAGCGCAGCTCAGAATGAACACGCAGGCACTTTACAAGCAGTCCAACATTTCTACATTCCTTCTAGAAAGTTACACACCACTTTATTTGTTAAAATGAGAGTACTGCTACAATTTTGACTGTGTGGGCTGAAGTACCTGAAAGACGCATCAACCCTCCATGAGTGACTGCCTGCGTACTACAGTGGATGAGGACGGGCAGTAGCAGCTGCTGTTCAGATTGACCCCACATGCTCCCACTGAATCCTGCAGGACTGCCATAAAACCACAGAAGTGAGCATTACATTGAAGTGACTGCACAGAATATGGCCTGTCTATTATTAGACTGCACTGGATTCCTGGAAACCCCATCTAATGTGACTTCTCATTTCTCCCTTTGTTTTGCAACAGAGCCACGTTAGGAATGAGACCTGTTTTAATCGAAGTTTATCCACTTCCTTGTTATTCAGCATGCTCATCTCTACAACAGTTGCACCTAGCTAACAAACTCCAAATACAGTTTTATTCGACCTAAGGCAAAAATGAGCAATAAATCAATTGTATTGTATTCACTGAAGTAGCTTTTTATTGGAAGTCAGTGTTCTCCTTGGATCAAAACAGCTGGTAGAAACAACCAGGTTTTTCTAGACAGCTCCTCATTTTTATTTTTTTCCTATAACCTGCACTAAAAGCATAATGCAAAATCTTAAATCCTCTGAGTTTTGAAGGCTTTGCAGTAAAGCCCCATACAAAGAATATATGCGCATGCTGAGGTGCAGAAATGCGATGCAAGGTTGGATGCTTGCCCTGCCGTGTGCGGCAGGAGTTGAAACGTACGAGGGAAAACTTAATGTGCCTGTGGCATGCCAGGGTTTCTAATGGGATGTGATCCTCTGGAACCCTGCTTCCCCTTGAAATCACCATCTGTATCACACTTCATCACAAACCACCACATCATTTTCTACCTCCAGATGCTGCTGGTAAAAAAGGCACAGGGAAGAAACCTTGGATGCCATGGGAAGCTTTATTTTAAGCAGACTTAGTTTTCCTGACAGACACTTACGAGAGTCCTTATTTTCATATTTGGCCATATCTCTTACAATGTTTTGCTGAAGCAAGTACAATTACTTCCAAGCTTAGATAGAACCATTCTCTACAAGATCAGTTCTGGAATACTCATGTAACACCTCAGCTTGGAGAAGAAAATGACCAGATTTAGAATTAGCCTTGTGGAGAGCAACACACCAGATATTCAGGCTCTTCCTTAGCACTCTCAAGCATTTCCATATTCTTTAGCACTGCAGTACACCAGGTAAGGACAGACACTCCCTGATTCCTACACATCTTCATACAGGTTTTGACAGACCAATGCATTTTTGCACTAGCACTTTCTTTAACATAATACTTTACACTTTTCCATCATGCCAATGTTTCTGTCCTCACCTGTCCCCATCTCACCATTCCCTGGGTGCCTGTTTGATTTTCTCATGATTGCATGTTTGGAAAGTTCTAAAGGATCCAGGGACTAGCTAAACCCTTCCAGTAAGTAGGTCAGGTAGCAGAAACTGGTCCTGCAGCAGGGTATTATCATCCATCAGTCCATCAGCTGCAGGGAGAAGCTGATCCCCACTCAGGTCAATATATTTACAAAGTATGGGGACCTCTGCTCTCATTAACAGCCTTTCTTATGCATGGATAACTGCACTTTTCCAGGCAGGGCTAATACAAATAACAGGCAGGATAGTTTCCCTTAGTGATGCAAACCTGGCTTTGAATTCTGAAGTCTGGCATCCAGCCCTATACCCAGAGAGCAAGTGATCATGTTGCCCAAGTATATAGCCACTGATTATAGTCATCACCTTTCTATTTGGTGCCTAAACAATATGATAAAAGGACATCCATAGACCTTATTTTTTATAGGGTTTTTTTCCTGGAAAATCCATAATGAAACAGCAAGGAGCCTGAGGGAATCTCCCCGTACCATTCGAAATTCAGGGCGAGCTTTCCTGATGGCTTTTCATGAGGGCAGCACTTTAATGAGTGCAGGACTGAGGCTCAAGAGTTCGATTCTTTAACAGCTGCCTGTAGCTCAGCAACTCTGCTTGGAGCTGCATTCAACCTACCACTAGAAAAATGCATAACTCAACTGTTAATAAAGATACCTATGCATGATGTCTTCTATACAGTGCTTCTATATTCAATTTTAAGACATATTTTAAGTTTTGCAAGTATTGGAAAGCAAGGAGAGCAGTGAAATTTCTTTGTGTTAAATAAACAGCCCAAAAGGTTGAAGCATAGCTATATGTGTAAGATTGGGTATATTAAGACAATAGCAAAGTAGCATCTAAATAATGAAGTGCTGATTACTTTTCCTTAGGAAACAGGGTATTGTCATATAGTTCTAGAAATGCAGTTTCAAAAAGAAATTACTACTATTAGTATTTAACTAGTTACTAAACTCTCATGAATATGTCCATATGTTAGCTCCCTTACTGGCAAACTGCAACATTCCTGCACCACGTTACACAGCATCCAGACTGACCTTTTATGCAAACAGATTCACAAATGGACAGCAGACATTTCAACATGAGCATGTGCTTATTTACTAAAAATTAATTTCATTTCATAAAGTGTTTCCACCAGAAATAGCAAAATCTCTGCAAACCTGCAAATCCTAAAAGACTATTTGATCATGCAAGCACATTCCGTGATGTCAGCCTTATTCACAGTAAAGTCACTCATGTGTGTAAATAATTACTGGATTGCTCCTTAAACAAGATCTGTAACCTTGACAGGTATCTGTAAGTCCCACCACTACTGCATTGGAAGTGTTGATTCCAGCAGTAGTTCCAGTCTTTTCTAGCTATTAAGCTAGAGTTCAACCATAAAACCCCCTAGGCAGATTTTCAGCCCCCAACAGTTCACTGTTGCTTTGATCTAGGATTTTGTTTCAAGTTCCTGCGATAAGACAAGGTCAGCTGTGACACTCTGTCCTGGATCTTAGCTCCTCACAGAAATTCCTACCATTCTTGCAGTGGCCTTTGCCCATGGTTAAGGTCATTCTTTACTCATCAGTCCTAATGAAACCAGGATGCCACTGTTCATTAACAACTACTGAGGGACATCTGAAAGGTAAGATTTGTAGTTCCGTTTCCAGTGACAACCACAGCAGCTGCATGTGCAGACTGCTGTTATCTGAATCCATGTTTTGATCTGAATGCATCTCAAAGCTGTTAATGCATTTTAAAATGAAGAGAAGCTAGTAAATGAGGCCTTTAGAGTATGGGTCAAGGTTAATACACTGAGACTAAGTATCTAGCTTTTAATTTGCCAATCATAAATAACAGCAATAGAAAAAGAACCCACTACCATGTACACAGCATCCTCTCACGTAACAACAAGATAAAAGCTAGTACAAGAATGATGAAATACAAACCCAAATTGTTTACAGTAGCTTCTGAAATACACATAGCATTGAAGATTCCTGATTTTCATTCTCAAGTTCATAAGCAAGAGTTTGCAAACTGGCAACTTCACAAGGTATTGCAAGTCTCCTAAACCTGTCCTCTTATTCAGAGCATGAAACCTCATCTGTCCTAGAAGCCATGTAACCCAGGAACCTGGAGCTTCATTTGTTCTTCAGCAAACCGTGTAAAAGCACCAGCAAAAGTGGTCATGTTCCACTTGAACTTCCAGGAGATGAAAAGGAGCCTACGCATGCAACTGCAATTACTATTAATGGAGCCAGATATATGGATCCGATTGGTAAATTCCAGCTTAGCAAAGTAAAATTTGGCTGTTGTTTCATTTTTAGTGCTATAATAAATTATGTGTCCATTGTTAAAAGGCTGGACCACTGTGTGAAGGTCTAGAGCACTCAAAGACTTAAAGTTCATGAAATCAACTGTAAATTTGGAAACAAAGCACTGAAACTATGAGACAATAAAAAGGTAAAAGGAGTAGTAATCAGCAGATTGAGACAGGACACAAACTATGCAATGAGCTGCCTCAAGACCATGCTTATCACTGGGGAAACCATTACATGTTATTTGCAGGTATTTCTTAGGTTTAGATTTCCACTGGGCTCTGTTACTGAGAACAATGTAATTGCAGCCAAACAAGGCACTTTAAAAATTCATATAAATAAGCTTTAATCTAATGGCCATTCAAATTGCTGGGCAGAAACACTACCTTTAGGCTCTTTCCATGAGCTACACAAATAGACACTTATTTACTTGACTAAATATGACAAGCCAAGTGCTAATAGGCAGCAATCATCTTCAACTTCTAGCCCAATTCTAGTATGTTTGCCTGAATTCAAAGTTATCAGGAGTTCCACACAGCTGAAATCTGACAAAGACATCTGTGTGAACCTCTAGGTGATAACGAGTCTAAATATTAAATAGAATCATAGAATAGTTAGGGTTGGAAAGGACCTTACGCTCATCCAGTTCCAACCCCCCTGCCATGGGCAGGGACACCTCACACTAAACCATGCCACCCAAGGCTCTGTCCAACCTGGCCTTGAACACCACCAGCGATGGAGCATTCACAGCTTCCCTGGGCAACCCATTCCAGTGCCTTACCACCCTTACAGTAAAGAATTTCTTCATCATATCCAATCTAAACTTCCCCTGTTTCAGTTTGAACCCGTTACCCCTTGTCTTCTCACTACAGTCCCATAATGAGGAGTCCCATAAATAACTCCTTTATTTTCTTAGTTTGTGGTTTAAATTATTGTACAGGTTTTCACACCTGTAAACATGTTTTGATTCTGCTGTGACAGCTACGCTTAGGAACATGAACTGGAAACACACACAGAATCATAGAATAGTTAGGACTGGAAAGGACCTTAAGATCACCTAGTTCCAACCCCCCTGCCATGGGCAGGGACACAGCATGATCTGTTTCCAACAGATATAATCTATGATGACTGGACTTCAAAAAACCCCAACAAACCAATCAAACACCAGAAAGGTTACTTCCAACAAGGTCTCTAAAACAGGTTTGACAAAGGAGGATGATAGATATTAAAAGAATTTAACATAAAAGCTTGATGAGGAATTTCAAAATGAATTACGGATGAAAGGCCTTTGTGTTCCATCTGAGGCTTTCTGAGTGCTTTATGAAATCAAAACCACTATGAACATCTCAATTTGACTTGAATCCCAAACTTTATTTCCCCATGCAAAGAAATCTCCTGGAAATGGGAACATTCTAGATGAAAAAAAAAAGCCCTTTTTCCTTCATGATGAGATGATACAATCTTCGTTCAAAGCACTTCATTGAACTCCATTTTTTAAGTAGCTGTGTGTTGTACAGCAGTTAGCAGTCATGTCACAGATGCACTCCTCTATTCTGCATGTATTTCTAAATACACAGAAGACAGTTTCTCTATTTATCTGAGCAATTTCAAAACATTTCTGAAGAGAAAGAAATTACACCTGAAAAAATTCTCTGTCTGATTCCAATAAACACTGTGTGTCAGCCTCCAGTTATTTGTTTCACTTCCACTTCAGAGTGGCTAGACAGGGAGGCTTCTAGAAGCCACTTAGAAGTGTTCCACTAGTGCGAAAAGGCTCCATTTTAAGAAATCCTTTTAGTGGAGATAAATTATTTCTGTAGAAAATAAGAGCACAGCAGGGTCCCAAGTGCTAATCAAAGGACACAGTGCTGCAAGAAAACATTCTTTCCAAACAAATTGCTGGAGATCTGGAATAGTCCAGGCTGTACCGCAATTACTGCAAGAACACTCTCTTTCTTTGTAAGGTTTGTGAATTTCAGTTCTCCTTGATCAATGTGCTCCAGAGCTATAAAACCAAGGAGCCATTTTTGCAGAGGGATTTTTATTTGGGAAATCACTGTGCTGTCATTTCCCATGCATCATCTGGTAATGTATAACAAATGGCCACCAGATATATTTTTTCCCCCTGAATGGAAGAACTCAATGCTGGTCATTTTCAGTGTTGGAAAGAATAAATCCCCTGGGGCTGGAATATTTGGTGAACTTCTGTAAGCTGTTTCAGGAAGATGGCTAATCTGGATGAGCACAGTAATTCTTTTCTGAATTTGTTTTTTTTTAACTTGTGAATGCTATCTTGAATTTTTCTTACTTGGGAATGTGGCTTCCAATAATGTTACAATCAGGATGATCCCTAACCTAAATTTCAGCTTCTACTTTGATTTGTAGTTAGGTGGCTACCTCAGGAAAAAGGTTAACAGGAATTCTTTGAGATTAAAAGCTCTGTAGAGCAGCTGATATATGGGAGCACTTCAAGCTCCAGCAAATAGGAGAGATTTGTTTGGCTCTGAGGGATCCACTGAAAGCAGACAGCTTTCTGTAAAAGTCTTCTATAATGGCTTCATTAGTTCAAAGTATGACTATTTTTCCCACCTACTTGGTTACTGGTATAAAAAATGCTTCTACATAAATTCTACAATAGTGCAGCAAACTGTTAGATCCTGCAAACTGACCAGAGTTTTATTGCTTTCCGTGAACCTGCAAACTGAACTGACTGTAATGCATAATACTGTGGCAATAGTATTTGTGCACCAGACATCAAGAGAGCTGATAGCATATTAAAGACACCTAAAGAATATCATCACAAAGGCCACTGCACTATATGCTGTAAAAAAATGTAATATAATAAAATCCCTATACAAAAGGGCTTATAGACCACGGGTAAAATCATCCTTGCTCAAAGAGCATGTGCCATGGAAGTCCTGTGTGAAAAGTGAAACAGGATTCATGCAGAGCATTGTCTTTGTACTAATTCCCTGCACAACTGTGAATTTCCTTCAGGGCTTTCACTACATAGTCACAGCAGAAAGGGAGCTGGGTTGCCTTAAGACAATACTACCCCACTGGTGTTTGTTACTATGCAACATTAAGCTGTTGGTGCTGAATTGATGGACCAGTCACGTGAATACTTTCTAGCCACTTCTGTGCAGGATCAAGCTGTTAATTCAAAACAGCTCTCAGCAGAATGTGAAGTCAACCAGGATGACTTTGCATTGCAGTTGCTGGGGAATGCTCATCCAATCCATTCCACTGCTGCAGCTGTGGAGGTGATAATCACAGCTGGAAAGGTGATACGAAGCATCTGGAGAGGCAGAACTAACAGCAGAGCTGGTTTTGCAATGAACTAACTCAGTGCACAGAAGACTTGAGTTGACATTACCAAAAGTAAGAATTAAGAGACATAAAATACACTGAAATTCTACTGAAATTCAGTGTGGTGGCTGTACTGTTGCACCTAACTCTCTTCATAAAAAACCCTCTCCTTTTGAAACAGTAGTATAATTAATTTACAGGCATTGAATTAGTGGTTGTTCCCAGGCTATTATCCTTTTGTGTATAAAAAGACATGAAATTTCAGAAGCCAATACATGGCATGAACTTACTTTAATGACGTCTTCATCAGAGGATTTGCACTCAACTGATTCAGAGATGTCTGTCACAGCGCTGTTCTCCTCAATGGAGACCACTTTGATGGGCACTGCCACTGTTTTGCCTGTGAGAATCGCGGTGTTCAGGATTTCCGTGTCCTGGACACAAAACAAAGCACAGCACTGATCAGAGATGGCCAAACAGATTTCCAAAAGGCAAGTGTAAGCTCTTCTACTGGACTTATACTCAAGAAAGATGCATTATTTCTCAATAGCTAATGACCTAATCTCTTCTTCAAAGAGGTGCAACTTGGTAAAACATAGTAACCCAAATCTATTTTATCTGCTGCACAAACACAGCTGCATTGCACACTGTTAAATAGTGAGTAATGTGACTAAACTCAGTCCAGGCAAGCATACAACACAGGTAGCTTCTATATTTTAAGTATGTGGGACCTTCCCAATATTTACCTTCCAAAACATTAGTTCAGAGTATTTACAAAACTGAATTTGATTGGCAATGTTTGGGAGAGGATACAAAAGCCTCGAAAGTAATACTCCTCTTTGAATCTAAGCCCACTGTAAAAATGGAGCCTCTCTGTGAACTCCGCATCTGGAACTGTTTCAAGATTGTTTAATTTCCTTTGATATGGCCAATGAAGCCGTGTAAGGAGTCCAGAAGGAGTTAGTGATGCTATTAACTGCAGGGAAAATAACAAGGAAATTGGAAGTTTAAACTTGGGCCGTGGCATATAAAAGCCCTTCAGCGCACCATCAACTAAGCTAACTCTTCTAACTCCTGAACTGTTCCAGCATAGCTGTATTCCCAAGATTCCAATCCAGGAAGAACTTAGCTGTTTACTCCAACTTCCAATTCTATGAAGTGTATAAAATATTCAGCAAAATCCTCAGCACCAAAGCCATGAGGGCTGCAGCCACTGATGTCAACAGCAGTAAAATGGGGCATGGATATTGTTGATACTGTTTTCAATTCAGGCTTAGTGAGTCTGAAATCCTGGTCAGATTTTATTTTCATTTGGAAACTCATTCCTTCTCAGATTCTCCTACCGTTCTCCTAAGAAATCCCACCAAACCTAAAAAAACCTCCAAACCCCTTAGAGAAGTAAGAACACTAAATAATTCCTATGGCATACATGAAAACAAAGCTACCAAATATAGTAAATCAGAGCCAGACTTATAAATAACATTATTGGAAAGACTACGGCCATTCTTGGGAACTCCTCACTTTCAAAGGTGGAGACCACCACCAGCCATCCCGACACAAATCCTGCCAGGTACATGGCATTTCTGAGCAAGGGTGCTGTAGTGAAATGAATGGCTTTTGGAGCTTGTTCCACCAGTATTTATTTCCATGTATTGGCATTTTGATAAGCCCAGAAACAGATGCAAAGAACCAGATCTCAACAATTGTGAAATGAACGTGGTCAAAAACCCAACTACTCTTCTCTCTGTAGACTTCCAAAGCAATAAGCATTGAACAACCCATGTAAGCTCACCAAAAGCAGGTTTAAGGATACTTTCTGTTGTGTATTTGGCTACTGCAAGCGCTGCATGTCCTTTTAAATTAATCTTCTGCCTCAATCCCTTTAAGCCTTATATTTTGTGACTCTGGGTGTTAAACACTGCGAATTAAGGACTCAAGGGCGAAGGAGCAGAAGGAAGTTTGTGGAAGTGACAGGGCAGCTTTTCAGGCTATCTTAGCTGTGCTTTGAAATGATTCTATTCAGATCCAGTTTTTCCTTAGCAACTGATATGTAATACTGATAGAGAAATCTAATTTAAAGGGACAGGTGCAGAGGAAGAGAAATCCTATAAATAGAAACAAGTTTCTGATATAAAACCTACGCTGTGGCATGGAGATTTACGTATATCTGCATTTAATGCTAATTTACTAAGTTCAAGACAAATTAGCAAACTATACACACAAAACAAAATAAGAAACAAACCCTGTTCCACTGCTAAAGGATAAAAACAGAGACCTGATTATACAATGAGGTGAAACTTTTGTGCCACAAGCAGCTGAATAAATTCATCATCCAGGTTTAGCTTTCAACAAACTGCCTGGGAGTCACTAGAACTCCCTCCAGCTCAGCTTTGCTCATGTCTGCAGTGCTGAGAAATCAGTGGCCTCAACATGACGTGAAATATTAAGCAATACAGAAGAGAAGACAAGTGGGAAGCCCAGCAGAGAAGACCACAAGGCATTCTGGTGGCATGATGATCCTGTGCTCTGGATTCCCCAGCCCTGTGTATCACCAGGACAAGACCAGCTGCTCAGTGTGCTCTGGCAGCACCCTGGGTGATGACAAGTCTGCCAGCAGCATCATCTAAATCGTGTTTGCTGCTCCACCAGCCAAGGCTGCAGCTAAGCTCTTAGCCTACACCACAGCACCACAAGAACACCAGAGAATTAAAATCTGGTACTGGAGATAGGGTTTGAAAAAATGGGATGCAATAATGTTAAATGCAGATTGCTTCTTTTCTGTAGAAACAGCTGATCTGATAAGTACAGGACAGGAAAGATTCAACAGGAAAAGCAACTTTCAGATAAGCATCTGGGACCAGTAGTAGATCACAAAGTGAATATAAGTGAGCAACTGAATGCTGCTGTGATTAGAAACCAAAACCAAATCAACCAAAGAATCCTCCTGTGACAAACTGTATAAAGAGGAGCATCACCTGTAAGACGTGAGGTGCTCCTACTCAGCACTAGCAAGGCTGCGGCTAAAAGACTATGATTCTGAGCACTCTACTGCCAAGAAAAACTTTTTCAAGTGAAAACAATTAAGAAAGAGCAAGGAGAATAAATCAAAGACTAGAAAATAAGATCCATGAGGAATGTCTGAAAGAATTTGCATTGTTTAGCCTAAAAAACATTATGGGGGAAGATGATTACTGTCTCCATATGCATAAAAGTCTTCAAAAAACGAGGAAGAATCAATTACTTTCCATGTTCATGGACAGGGCCTGAAGTAATGGGCTTAAACTGCAAGGAAGATTTGTTTGACATTAAGGCAATCTTTATTATAAAAGTGATAGAGACTTGACAAAATAGGCTGTCTGTGGCAGAAGAACATGCACAGACTAGCCTAATATCTTTGAAGAATTAGTTGCAGACATGGTTCAGAAATAACATAGGTCCTTTGAGTCAGGAAAAAGAGGAAAGGGAGCACATGGCCTCTTGTGGTTCCCTCCATCCCTTTGTATCAGTCCCATTTTTTTCCAAAACTGAGTGATGACACGATAACCTATGTATCGTATTCGAAACAACCCTATCCTACTTCTTCCATCCTAAATAAAATTATCCTTCTTCACCAGACAAAATTATCTGTATCTTCCAAAAGGAAAAGTGTGGCAGGCAAATGTCACCAATATTCCTGTTTTCTGCACTAACACAGAGCAGAGCTGATGTACCAATTGTTAGATAATAATCTCTCACTTCTGTTTCTCTCTTTCCAGTAGGTCATTATTGCTGTGTCTGAATTCTAAGCGGCTTTGATATAAAGCCATTATTAAAAAGGTTAAGAAACCTTTTCAAATTTCCCAAGACCTTTCTGGAGAGAAGACAGAAAATTTGGCTACTGGCACATTATCAGCAATTAGAAACCTCAATCCTCTGCCCTTTGCTAATGGTTTCATTAAAGGAAGTAGTGTGCATTTGAATGAATTTATTTCGACTAATTACTTCAGAGATGCATCTCCCTCAAAATTGTAAAAGGCATCGTCTGTCATGATTAAGGGCTACTGAAATTTTACATCCCTTCTCTGTAGTCCAATATGATCTTCAGGAATTCCAAATTCATTATGTGCACAAAGGAGATGGAAACATTGTGGATGTTATCCTGTGGCCTCATAGCTAGCACCATCACAGTTATTAGAGATCGTCAGCACTGGAAGCAACCAGTAGCCACCCAGCTACGCTTTGAGCAGAGATAGAAAGCTTCATATTTCATCTCCACTGAAAGCGCTCATAACTCATTAGTACTACAGAGATTAAGAAATACTGAAGTATAAGCAATTAATACATTGCACACTATGCTAAAAGCAACCTTCAAATCTGCCACTTCTTTTGCTCAGTCTCTAAGTGACCCATGCAATTCAACTGTGATAGTTAAAAAAAAAAGCCAAGGAACCAAGTCCTGATTCTATTGTCTTTCCATATAGAACTAAAATAGAAAAATGCGTCCCCCATATTCCTGTATACGGAACAGCCTTATGGCACAACTTCTGCCTCCTCTGTGTTTCCTTTATATGGCTGCAATAAAGCCAAAGGCTTTAAGGTAACAGAGAATTGACACATTGTCTGCACCCATAGAGAAGCTGTTAGGTAGAAACTCTAAATAATGTCTGAAAGGATCCATGGCCTAAGACTCCTCAAAAGCCGAACTGAAAGTCAAAAAGAAAAGAAGCTTAAATAGAACTCAGTCTGTCTGTCTGTCTGCTCTGCAATGCTGAGCTCTCTGAACGTGCACCACAGACGAGAGGGCTCTGATTCAGCACCGAACCCATTTCCCTTGCATTCTGCACCTCCTGGAATACCCTTGATTATCCACTGATAAGCAGAAATAGTAGTTGAATCATTAAGGATTTGTCAAGCAACATTAAGAAAACAGTTGTTCTCACATTAGAACAGGAAACAACAGCTGATATAGGTGGTGATATTGATGTTTTATTTTTAAACACAACATACTATTCTGTTTGCAAGCTAATTTGGTAGTATACAAACAAGATTACTAAGAATCCTTTGGAGAGACTAAGAACTCATTTAAATTGCAGGTGCTTTTCAAAACCATACTATCTTGGACATTTCCATGTTCTTTAATTTTTAAAATCCCCCAAGAACTAATCTACTTTCTGTGCAAGCAGCAACTCAAGTTTTAAAATCAAATCTATTTTGTGTGACAAAATACTGAAAGCATCTGATAGCAATGCTTGGACTTGTTTCCAATAGATTAAAAAACAGGGAAAGTAGTGTAAATTGAAAGAAAAAACCCAAACCCAGAAAGAGGATGAATGATGAGCATCAGCATCCAAGTTGGAAAGAAGTTTCTGTAAGCATATTACAAACTGGAAAAAAACAAGGGTTGCCATTTCAAAGTCAAAATGGGGAATTATACATAGCATTCTTATTGACATAAAAGGGAGATTTGAGCTCTAAACTTTCGCAGAAGCCTCAAACTGTCTCTGAAGCATGATGATCAAATTCCAACAACATCTGATTCTGATATTGCAGAGAGTTGGGGTTTTGTATGAAGGACTACCTACTCCTGATTAGAATGGTTCTTTCCCGTTATCAGGGCATCCCTTCAATGAGTAAAGCATATGAAGGAAATAATTACTATTTAAACATATCTAACTAGCAAGCAGTAGCACTAAAGAACCTTTTTCCTCGTTCCTCTATTAGTCAGAGGAAGACTTTAGAAGGCTTTAATCAAAGAAGATATTCAAAAGCAAACCATTGAATTGTGTAAGAAATTACTTTAAAAGTTTACTGATAAGTTTCAACATCAAGTTAGATCTCACAAACAGAACTGAGTAAATGTCTTTACCCAACCCAGCATTTTCATTATCCACTAACAAAACGTACTTTTTCCCAGCCCCGACAGTATCTTGTGTACTAGCTCAGATCAGCGCCACATTTGTTTGCTCAAAACACCAATCTTTTGCAATGATCCTGATCCATCAGGCTCTGCGTCAAGGAGACAGAATTAAACCTGTCTACACAAACCTTCAGCATGCTTCAGAAACGAAGCCACAAGGTCACAACTTGATACCTACTACTGATAAAGAAAAGCCTTTCTTCTGGCATATGTATACCGCAAATGTGGTACACAATGTTCATTGCAGGAGCAACTTCCACTGTCCACAGTTCTACTAGTCTAGTGGTTTGGAACTCTCCTGTGCATGTCTGTAGCAAGTTACCACCATTACAAATCTTGCTATTACATTTGAGTAGATCAGGAAGAGAGTTAATTGGCATTTAAAAATCAAAATGGAGAGATCAGTCAGGCAGGGAATCAGATACTACATTATATCACACTGAGACCTGAGTTCAGTGAGACAGCTACAACAGAACTTGATGCAAGTATCAGCACTCTACAGGAATCAGAGTTCCATCAGAGTTAATTTGGATAAAGTCCACTAGCAGTAGCACTGGTCTAAACATTTTCTTCCACAGCAGCACTCATTGTGCTACCTCACCCAAAACTCAGCAGAAGTGCTTTTCATAAAAATCAGTACTTTTTTTGAAAGGGAAAATAACATCCATAAAGCTAATGTATTCAATACAGAGCTGAGGAGAAGCGTGTGCTCGCATCTGGTCATTGGAAGTTAAGAGAATACTACAGTTGACTCTGCAGGAATCTCACAATTTACTCCTTCCCTGTTACAACCAGGGAACTTCCACCAATGTCAGTGGGAGCTCTGTGCAAAGAGCAGGAATATAGGATACGAGCCTTAGTTGCTAGAATTTAGCTGAAGAGTAAACCTTATGTTCATCCAACCTCTCAGTTGTAAGAAGGCAAGCATTCAGCTGTGACTAATTTAGGAACTAATTCAACATTAAATTGCAGCAGAATGGGGAAGCAAAGTGACAGCTGTTTAATTAAACTGTAAATCCGATTAGATGGTGTTATCAAGAGAAATCCATGGGAGCCTGAGGTCATGAGAATGGTCCTGTTTACAGGCTGAAAATTCTCCTAGCAGAATCTCATAGAACGATGTTAATCGTAGCTTAGCATTGTGATTTCTCCCTCACGCAAACATACCACCCCATGAATAACAAACCTATGCTGGTAGACCTGAAGGAGTGACATAGTTATGCCAAATATGTTTTAATTTATAAGGAAAGTTTCTTGAAAAAGTTTGTGGAAAAGAGGCTGCTGGGCACTGCCTTCTTTAAAATCAAACCAGTATTTGTCTTAGGGAAAAAGGACAGAAGCAGCAAGTCCTTGCATGCTGCTGACAGCACTTGAATCAGCGGAGACAATGCCTATGCAGGAGAGCTCCAGGAGCTGTACTGTGCTTCCAACTGCTGTTCAACCCATCACCCTTGATGAACAGTGACACCTTGGCAGCACATTTACAAGAGAAGAAGATGGAGATGAGTGAGATAGAAAGTAAACTCCACATGCGCTAGTTGCAAACACCATAAATAGGCTACGATGAGCACTAAGTTATGCATCACAAGTTTCCAGGGCATCCTAGTTAGGGCGATGCACAGGGCTGTACTGCACTGCAGACAACTGTTATGCTGATTTGTAGGTCTAGTAACACAATGATTGTAGATTTGAGTTATTAATACTACTAAGATTACAGCTGATTAACAAAATAACATTGTTAGGCAGCAGACTGTTTATCTACATAATCCTGTGATTAAGTGAATTATACATTGTGCTTTCTGCCAGTTGGATTTTCTGAAACTCCACATTCATGGACAGTATATATAAGAAGAGGAAGAAGCTGACATTCTGATTTCAAATTCATAGCACACATTTCAGAAGAACAGGATTGTTTCTACAGACCAAAGAGCCTGCATGGTTGAGGACTCCCCTGAGGCAGACACTCCATAGCAGGCAGTGGGGAAGGGCAAATTCTGTTGGTGGGAATTTGATTTGCTCTTTCCTTCACTTAAGGTCCTTTCCAACCCTAAGTATTCTATGATTACACTTCTACTGGCCCACCACATGTAAATCCTGCTCTGCTTCCTTCACCAGTTTGTAACATGGCAACTTTTACTGCATGAATACTATCACACAGGAAAAGAAATGGTGTAATGCTGTTAAGCAGTAAAAGCAAAGAGGAATAACCTGCTTACTTGATACATCCCTCAGTATTCAAACATGGATCTAAATGGAATCCAGGTTACTCCATGACTCATACTGCCAGGGAAAAGGTAAACTAATGAACAAATCAACAGTGGTAAAAAAATTAGGCCATTCAAAATCTCCGTATATGAGACAGACTTACTCAATACAAATTGCCATTTCTGCAATCTCGTTTCTGATGAGGACTGCAGAACAAAGGATCACAAAGTTTCTTTTGGATGGTAATTCTTTTTGACACATGACAACACTCCAAGGTATCTTCTCTTTATTAAATCTTTGTTAAATGGCCAACAATGTACATGGCACAAAAATTAAGGACAATACCTGCCCTGAAGAGCAAATAATGCAGAAGTCAAACAGATAAAACATCACCCATAGGAAGACCCAAAGGTGGACGCTGGCAT
The DNA here is from genome assembly GCA_025447955.1 of Psilopsiagon aurifrons. Lineage (NCBI taxonomy): Eukaryota > Metazoa > Chordata > Aves > Psittaciformes > Psittacidae > Psilopsiagon > Psilopsiagon aurifrons. The sequence continues at coordinate 24,832 of JAOEHY010013588.1, read as the reverse complement.
TGTTCTGTCCTTAGCATGCACAACATTTGCTTGAAGACCTTGATCGGCATGATGACTGTGGGTCTCAAGGAGTCTTAAAGAAGGTAAATGGAGGAAATGTGGAAACAAGGACATAAGGAAGGGATTCAGACTCATATTTCTCACCTCTCAGAAGAGTTGCCTTGACCATCATCACTACACAGGTAAAACAGTAGCAGATTCCTGGGGCCAGGAGAGAAAGCAAATAGCACTCAGCTGGCATGGAAATGTCCTAGACCCAGCACAACCTTCCCTGTAGTTTTTCTGAACGATGTAATTTATTACAAAGATCTCAGTGTCTTCAAAATGGGAACTCCGTGTTCTGCAAATGCAGTGCCTTTTCAATCAATGATCTTGTCTCTGTTCAGCCTCCAAAATTGAGATAAATCTTACTCACTGGTCCCCTACATTAGCAACAAACTGCTCTGTTTGCTTCTTTGTTTGTGCAGTTTTCAAATCCTCTGCTAGTGGAATTTTTGAGTCCTGTTAAATTATGCTCTGCATATAGAACAGGGGAACGTAGAATATATTAAAGGATAGGGATGCAGAAAAATATCTTTGGATTCTTGGATGACTAATCCACACTTTCCTTGCAGTGAATCTCTTCTGTTAGCATTCAAATGTGCAAAAGGGAACATAGCCAATGATTACTTTAACAGATGAAGGCTGCATTGCTAAATGCAATTCTATCACCACTCAAAAGTGAGCATCTCTCTTTAAAAAGTAACGAGAAGCTGAACAGAATTAACCATGCCTTTAATTGCTCTGCTCTGTTTACAGTCAGTGATGTAAAATGATAGAAAAATGTTAGAAAGCCATTACTCAGATCTCTGTACTGGTACAAAGGCCACATTGACTTAAGGTTAAGATACAGAGGTCTGGACTCTACCCAGATAATTATGGCAGCAGGATATCACTACTTATTGCTTGCGATTTTGAATAAAAAGTAAAATCTTAGCAGCATAAAGTTCCCATTTGCAAAGCCCATGAACAGTATTCTGGCTAGCAGAAAAATAAGTAATAGACATACCCTATTTATAATTGGGATTAACCCTCCAAAAAGGACAGTGAAAGACATTTTGCTTCAAGCTGCAGGCTAATGAATGCCCTTTCTTCAGAGCTTATGGAAACCGCAATTATACTAGCAGACAAGGTAGCTCTCTGTGACCTGCTGAAGAGGGATAACCAGTCTCTGTCTCTTAATTTCCTATGTGTCTGAAACTAGGTAGAATAAAGAAACCTTATTAGCTAGTAGGTGCAGAAAGGTATAACACCTCCGAAGGTTCGGTCACTTCTGCTTCTGACCAAGTGAAAATCAAATTCGTATTTCTTTTAAAAAAATTGTTTCTGAACTAAGTATTTCCTTTATTGTATTTGTCATACTACGTTTATGACATACGGTTCATAATATCAATTCAGAACTTCATGTCAGAGCTGTAATAGTATGCCACAGGGACTGAGACTAACCAAGAAATCTTATTTCCTCTCCCTTATGGAATCAGGATCCATTAATACTTCTACCAGTAAAGTTCTACTGTCTGAATATTAATGCTACTTGTATTTATTAATTCCATAATAGTGACCCCATTCCAGCTCCACATGATAGCTGGATGTCAATATGCTGAGCGGTGACTGTAAAAAGAGACTGTTCCTACCCCAAATAGTAAAAAAGAGCAACCTGATCAACTGATTCTCAGCATATCTTGGTGAGTAACTGATTCTTCTTGTTGTCTGAACAGATCTAGGAATGAGAAAAATCATTCCCATGCCATCTGACACAGTTTGGGTTTTCTTGCTGAATAAAATACTCAAAAAATACTGAAGTGTTCTAGTTTTCTTTCTATTTTATTTTTAAAAAATATTTTGGGAAATATAGAGTCCCAATGTTATATATAAATGAGATTACTTTTATTTATATGGACCTTCAAATACCATTTTGGCTAAATGGGTCTTGATATGATCCCTTATGGCTGTTTATTTGTTTTATAAATAAACCCTTTGTTTTGTCTTATCTTAAAACCTGTCTTTACCTAGCATAAAACAATGTGGAATGAGAAATGTATGGTCCTTTTCCCATAGAGAGTATCCATAAAGGAGCTTAGCAGATCCAGCTACGCAAATTGTGAGGAACTAAACTAGTTACCAAGTATGCTGGAGAAGCATTCCTTACAGCAGCAACAACCAGCAAGCCTTCTGCAAGGAAAGAGATGTCAGGCAGATTCCCCAAGACTGAAGACAGCAAATAGAGTGCCTGAAATTCCTTCTTCCATCTGTCACAAGAACTGCTACCCTGCTTGAACCAGGCAGAGTAACACGCTTATTAGCTCACTCATGATGATGTATTACACTGGCATTCAACACTTCTTTTAATGAGTCAAGTCCTCAAGAAATAACTTCAAACCATCCCTACACCCTAAGTTACTCCAACAAGAAATCTTACTAGATAATCTAATCATGCTTGTGTCTTCCTGTACCATCTTCAAAGTGGTAAATGTGCACAGTTTGTCCTTTTAAAGTGTCTGCCATGATCAATGTGTATCAACAGTGACTGACCCTCTGGCTGGGGGCCTCTCTGTTTTGCAGAAGCTCTGACAATAAATTGAACTAGGAACAGCTCAAGTATTATGTTAAAGCTGTCTTTATTTCCTGTTTATCAGAGAATATCTGTCAGAATGCAGCGGCCAATATGTATTTTCAAAGAAAGATGGTATTTCCTGCTGGGTGGAGGAAGAGTTTGCAACTGAAAATGACTTCAAAGGGAACAATTCTGGAACCACTTAAAACATAGAAAAAGTTTTAAGGACCACTGCAGGAGATGGGAAGCAGAAGCCCGCATTTCATCTTTCTATAACCACTTAGAATGCAGAATAAGGACATAAAGGTGACTGGAGAAGATGGGAAGAAGAAGCCCTCATTTTATTTCTCTATACTTAGACATAAATGAAACAACCCCCCTGATATTTTTAAAATATGCGTATGTGTAACACAGGAAACTACCTGCTCCTCTTGGTGAAATTTCATTCCTTACTTCCACTATTTTGCTAAATTGACTTAGAAATGAAAGCACTTACATAGGAAATACATTATCTAGAGAGCAAAAATTGTAGTTATGGGTTGAAATGTGAGTGATTACCTGAGCTATTCCAACTCCCGCATCACTATCAGTTATTTTGAGCATGTAAAATGCAAATAGATGAAAAACTGTCAAGTGACAGGTTAAAAGCCCTTATTCTGAGACAGACGTACTCGAGAAACATCGCCGCTGTTGCTTCAGAGCATTGCTACTTATGGATAGAAGTATACTTATGGATACTTATGAATGCGTTTACACCTGATGAAGACAAGAAATAAACTGTCCTAAGTTCTCTTGAAAACTTATGTTTTCATACATTTATGCAGCACATAAATTATACTTATTTCATCTGTAGTTGACATATGACAACATCTACAATACGCAGTCATATAAATAATTTTTTATTTAACAAGTACTCTTAGAAGAGTAGCCACTTGAAAAATCAGGAGTAACATATTAAGACTATTAGTTCAGTAACTGTAGCCACTTACTATATTCCCAGGAAAGGATAAATATTTGCTACAGATACCAAAAGCTATGTCAATAAAATGGCCTCAGAAACTTCAACACATTCTATCTTTTGTAATCACAAAAATAGCTTTTCATTTACTCAAATATCTAAGGAATCATTGACCGAGAAAGCCTTCAGCTATGATGAACACCTCTCATGTTTTCTCCATTGCTGAATGGTCCTATTAAGTTTATCACAGCTGGGAGTGGGAATATTGGTAAAGCCTGAATGGAAGAGAAAGGCAATAGCCACCCGGTGATCTTGTAATGCAATACTTCATGGATGCTTAAGCAGCCATGGATGGAGCTGTATAACATTTTCTTGCTGAAATAATTTCATGGCTTATAGTTCTCTTTGGTTGCAAAAGGACTAATATGTGAAATTTGTCAATTCAAGGGCATTTTCTGGGCTCAAGATCTGTCAGTCATTTACTTTTATTTTTCACGAGTCCAAGGAAGTTATCTGGAAATGGACCCCCAGTTAAATTGGGTTTGCTCTACCATTAGGCAGAACCAGCACTGGTGATGTCTCCTGTCTCTGACGACAGTGGGAATATAGCTGGTAGTAAAAAGGCAATTTTCATTAGCAATTTGAAATTCTTCCCATGTTCATTTCAATTAAACCTGCGGCCCTGTTACATAGTTGGCTATATATCTATAATAATATTGCTGTAATAGCTGTAATCAATAGAAAGTTGCAGATCAAAAATATACAAGTATATTAGGATATAGACACGGATGCGCACACAGTTACACACCACATGCATATATGTGAGTAATCTATATGCACACAAATACATCCACAATGATAGTGGAAATGAGATTAGGAGACATTCTATGTTAATAGAGGCCATATACTTGATTATAGGCAGGCAGGGGCAGTACTTTCAATTTTATATATAACTCATTTCTATCCTCAGAAAAAAACAGATTGATCTAATTGGCTGTTATGCTAATAAGATATGACAGATACCAAGGGTTTTCCACCACTAAATGGTGATCTGGATCACACTGATACTTTTGTTGTTGTTTATCCCTTAGCAAGCTGCAGATATTCACTGTGGTTGATCTGAAACCATCAGCATCATCACAGGCACTGGTGGAGCCTGTAAAGATGTAGTGTACAACAGTAGCACAAACTCATGCTGGGCAGCAGAGATGGAAATCTTACTGTGGTTTCTGAATGATGGGAGTCAAGAAAAGCTTAAAGAAGCCTTACAGTGAGGGTCTGATGTACAATTTCTATTTGTTTCAGTTTGTAACGCTGCATTACTCATCAGTAGCAGAAAAAGCTACTGATGTCAAGGAAGTATAGTCTGATAAATTAAACGATATGCTAAAGAAATCCACATAGATATATTTTTGGGGATGTGCTTCCCAACAGATCCAATTCACAATTTGTGGCTATGGGAAAAGATTGAAGTGCCTAAGAACAGAGTGCTATTTTCACGCTCTGAGGTAACATACCTAGACTCCAGATGCTCTTCTCTAAGGGTACAGGTCTCCTGTAGGTCCTGTGTCATACCTGGTAGTCCTGGATGGATGGCTCAGACTTTATAGCATATTTAATGGAATTGGACACCCATGTGACACCCAATTAGACACATGGATCACCTCTTTCTTCCTCCCCATTGGATTAACTTGTTTCCAATCTGCCTTTTTTGTGCTTCAGCTCCTTATTTACAGAAGGGCCACTATGCTTACTCCATTTGCTTACAGCAGAAGTGGAAACTCTAAACTCTTTTAGAGTCAATGAAAATATGGTGCCGACTCCTTGAATTTCAGGTGGAGCCCCCAGATTCTACCAAATATAAGCTGAGTTTTATATAGTGCTCCAAGCCTACACTGATGATGACTAAACCTCAGAAAATTGAGGAAAGATCTTACCTAGCCTTATTGTTTCAAGGGAATGGCACAGTACTGCTCACTGTGTGTGGTGGCATGCAGTCTGTGCACCTATATAGTCTATAGGTGAAGCAATTTTGAATGCTTTATGGACTTTAAGGATTAAGTCCCAAGGACAATTTCTTTTTCTTAAGTAACTGGGGTACTGCGCATGATACATGCATGATTTTTACAGCTGCTGTGGAGGGTTGTGAACTTGCTTTATTTGTGTAGATTACTATGCCATGGATCATTAATGAGTTACCTTCTCCTTCTAATAGGCAGTATTCATCTTCTACAAGTCCTGCAAGTTCCTTAGCTTTTGGCTGTGGACATGAGCACTTGGCTCCGGTTTGTAGATACCAGAACTACTGAAACAATACTGGAAGTGAAGCAGGCAGCTTCTGCGGTGTTATTTTGATTTAATTTAGTCTACTTTCAAATCAGGAAAACAAAATTTCTTCTTGCTCTTTTATTTTGGCAGTACAGTTTTAACTTTTGATAAGCAAAATATGTAAGAAAGACACAACAAAGACTCTTATGGTCTGCTATGGAGAAGTAGTAATAAAAGTGCAGAAAATAGTCATTTTTTCCTATCCTTGCCAGAATGCTCTTCCTTTTCAAACAGTTTATTGATTTCACTGACTTCATAGCAGGTCTGCATAAGCAAAGCACATGGAGGGCAGGAATGAGATTATTACATTAATGAAAACAGATGCTGAGCAGACATCAGAAACTTACTACAGTTAAAAAGATGAGAGAGTGACAAAGGAAAACTAAATTATTGATCAGACATATGTCTAACAGACTGGTGGGCTTTATAATATATAGGAACTAAACACAGCATATATCTAGATGAAGACAAAGTAAATATATAAAGTATATATAATCACAGATTAAATCACTTCCTCCTTATCCACGGAAAAATATGCTTTACTTCAGGGTTTGCTTTGCAAGATCATGCTGGCTGGAGGGTCATGGCTAAAGAAACATCCTTGAAATAGGTTGGTATGGTCATTGTATAAGTCAGTGATATGAAGGACAAAGGGATCAAATCCATTGTTTAAAGCAGTATTTTATCTGTTAGCATAACCTGGAGCAACCACGGTGACATTATCTGAGCACCTCACAGCAACTTACAAAATTGAAAGGGGCTTGAAAAAAGATCTGTGTGCTTGAAAACATGGCTGCTTTTTCTAACTCTCTAAAGAATCAGCAGCAGACAATGATCCGTAAGCCAAATAACTTAGGAAATATTAACTACTGTGTCCATTGTAAAGATGAGTGAACTGCTGAGGACCTGAGTATTGCCAAAGATTCAAAAGAGGCAGAAACCAACTCCAGAATTGCGGCTCCAGGTCCATCAGGCAATTCCTATTTTTGCCTATCGAAATCTCCCAGTGCTTACTGAGCAGTCCATATTTTGAATGAGGTAAGAGCAGTGAGGAGGAATTACTGAGTCTCGAATGACTTATTTATTACCACACGAAGCTCACTCCTGAAGCTTCCAGGCATTCTTAAAACATATGCCGCAGGATACCTCGTGCCAGCTGGCAGCTCCACTGTTAGTCACTGCTTTTCAATGCCTGCAATTGACATTTTGTCCCGGATCCAGAATCTAAAACATAGTCTTCTCTGCTGGCTCAATTGAAGCTTCAAGCCATATAAAAACTTCTTGGTATTGGCAGATGCGTAGTACCCTATACAAGATGATTCCAAAGTACATCCAGGTCTTAGACTGATCGCTTTAGTTTCTTCTACTGACATAATATATGCGGCAGGAGGCCTTCTACCTTCTGTTACCTCTCCAAAATGAGAACTCAAGATCACGAAGAGGTTACAGCAAGCCTTTTGTATTTCATTCAGTTGTGCACTGTTTCAGGACATAAAAGGAAAGGAATTCACCTTTAAATCACACAAGGTGATTTTGGCCACATGCTCTTTCCCCAACTAAACCCTGGTAAAATCTGGTTTGTGCAAAGGAAAATAAAAGTGTTATGCCAAGGTAAAACATTTTCACATTAGTGAAAAAGAAGGTTATCAAGTAGTTCTCCCTGCAACGGCATATTGAGAGCAGAACTCAATAAGGAACCTGAAGGTTTGACCTGTCACAAGTAGTTTGGGGTAGAAGGTATAGATAAACAGGCAGAACCATACTACATGTAAGCAGAACCATACTACATGTAAGCACATTTTGTGGTGTAGTTACACACTGATGTGAATTTAAAGGCTCATGTTTCCCTCTATCGTTTTCTCAGACTCTCCAGTGAACTTGAATTACATCTTTGCACTTATTTAGTTTAATCGAAATACTAATTTTACCACCTTCAAAGCATTCACAGCTCTGGTCCTATAAGGCTTTGGAGAGCAGAGTACAACCTCGTCACTATTCCAGGCAGTTGCAGTCACCACCCAAAACTCAACTACTGTAATTAATAAAACTGTGCTGTTGGTATTTTTCAGTAATAGAGGATTTCCAAAAGCAAATTACAGCCATAAATTACATCATCACAGCCTAGATTAATGCTCCGGGAGGTAACAAATCTTGCAGAAAGACTATCAGCTTTGCTAGAGAGAAAAAATACAGAGGACAAATCAGATGACTAGGGCCTGACTAATGTCAGTTGTACTTCTGTTTCCATTTGCTGCTGAAGTTCCCTCTCAGCAATGTGCTGGCTTGCTGATGCTCGTGCTATGGTGCTGGTGCTTTAAATATCAGGCATGATTGGTTTCTGAGGGGAAAAGCAATCTTGATAGGCTCACAGTCTGTGCCGATTCACATTGCCAGGCCCTGCAGTTTAACTACGGTCCGAAGCACACACCACAGCAATGGGGCACTGCCACAGTGCAGAAGGTTTGGTCTGTTAATTCATTTAGCATATGTGCATCAATCTGGAGAGCTTGGGCACTGCAGAAAGACCTCTGAACACAGCCTCTCTAGCTTAGCAAAGTAGATTCTATTAGTAGTCCAAGCTCTGGTACGCTCTTTGTACCCTTTTGGTGCTGGGACAATGAATAGTTCAAATCCCATCGCCATCGCTGCTCCCCATGTCCTTTTAGCAGCTGCTACACAAACAGAAAGAGCCAGAAGCACAGTGCTAGCTTTCTCTCCAAGACTGTACTGAATCCTGTCCTAGCTTTTAGTGTTTTATCTCCCTCAAGCAGAACTACTGAGTTTGAATCAGAGTCCTAATGTATTCCATGACAAACATCCTCAGTGATGAGAGTCTGGCTGGATAACAGAATGTAAACTGAAAGCAGGGTAAGGCAAACACGCATCTATAGCCAACTGAAGGTGAAAAGTTGCTGGTTTTAATGCTTGAGGTAGCTCATTATAACACTGAGGCGTATAAAAGTCCAGGTGACTTTTTTTCCCCTCATGCTCACTCATTATCTTCCATTAGAGTAAAGCATCTTCCTGCTGTCTAGACAGGTTCACTGTCTAAGCTGGAGCACCTCAGAACCTCATTAATTAAGAGTCCAGCTGAAATAATTCCTGATTCTGCTAGGTATTTCACCTGATTACGAAGAATGAGGTAATCCCCAGAAATAGAGAAGCTTTACAGATCAAAATCATCATTAGAAGCTGCCAACTATGAGAAACTGCTCCTGTTCTTCAGTGTAAGTCACAGCTAACCCACTCCATGCTCAAGCTGGCTGTCTGCAAACATACCTGGTCTGCTCTGGCAGATGTGGGTCAGCCTGTCACTCTTAAGTGACAGCATGCTAAGGTGGAAACCGCTTACTGTTTAGGGTAAACAAATGTTTGTTGCCTGGAATAAGCTGAGGCAGTGCCTGGGCTTATATTTGCCAGTTAAGATAACTGATTGCTAGCTAAAGCTAATGAGAAAGCACTAGTTCAGATGAAAACTAGTACTTCCATTAGTAAACTTGCATAGGATAGAGCATAATCTAGCAATCAAGACTGCGGAGTTCAATTCCCCTTCCAGCACCTTGGGAACAAAGTCATCAATGTTCTTCCATTTCATTCAAATCCTTCACAGCTGAAGTGCAGTGCTGTGGGAGGTTCAGAATCAGGCACAGCATTTGCCCCATTGCCGGCCATGGTCAAAGTCTGAACTGCTGAACACACTACAGTCTTACAAATTGGTAACTTTTCTGCCTTGAAATTCCAGTTCTGTTTTAGCTGCAAACTTTTGCTGAATATCAGCCTCTGAAACTGATCTCCTGCTCCTGCTGGGAAGTGTTTTGCTGCCCTCCTCCATCTGATCTGGCAGTGAAGGCAGCAGGGGAGGGCACACAGGGTGAATATAGTCCTTAACAGCTACAGCATCAAATACACAGCCCTGGAATGTCCCTCTTAAGCACTGTCATCTGGGTCCAGAGCTCGCTTTCTGCTGACCAGTCATTTTGGCTCTGCATGGGCTCTGCCCACATGTGTGTGGCAGCTGTGAAATTGCTTTTGTGGTTGTGTTAAACAATGAAAATTTTAATCAGCTGTCATTTCAAATATGAACTTGTTATTTAAGATGTCCTCTTCTGATGGAGCAGTGTCACAAACCTGAACCAATACTTTAAACAGTCCAAAATCGTGCCCAATAAATCACAAGGACAAAAGAATCTCCAGACAATGCAGTGCCATGAAACAGTACCAAAATTATCTGCAGCGGAATGTGGACTTCACTTAGGATAACTTGCAGTGCTGGGAATCAGCATGCAAGCACCTGACTATCTCCATGCAGCCCTGCCCTGTGCCATGCTGTCAGAAGGAAGAGCCCACAGCAGTACTCTGCTAACACACAAGTGATCAGCATCCAGCATGGTCTGGCTGGGGGATCTCAAATGCCTATGCCTGCTATGCAGGATGCTGTGTCCCAGTGTCAGCTGTGCTGTCCCTCCTTTCCCATCGTGGAGCTCAGTTTCATCCAACCTGGAACAACACCTTGACATTGATTAGCTTGGCTTGCAGGCTGAGAACATTCTAGAGCTATCTGACTTGTCTGTCATTTGTCTGTGCAGCATTTAGTGCTGAGAGACACTCCTGTTCAAGGGGAGCATTCAGGTATTACCACACCACCAAGCATCCAATAACTGAGTTGCTGGCTGTCTCATGTACATTATCACTGTTCTGCAGTTTTGTGTTTGGTTTGCACGATTTCTCTCCTGACAAGGCTGAGAAGCACATCTATTGAGGCTCATATTAATACCTCTCTACTACAGACAGGAAAACCAGCAAAGAAACACAGAAGTTTTCTATATGTCAGGGATCTTTAAAAATCTGGCAGCTAGCCGACCCCAGCTCTCCTCAGCATTTTAAAAATCTCAGAATAATCCATTCAACAGCACTGTCAGATACGAGGGATGCTGGGAGAGGAAATTATACACATTGTTGTGCTGCACAGAAAATGACATACAACTCGATCCAATGGAAAAATTAATTCCAGCCAGCTGAGATAGCCTTATTGATCCATTCTCATTTCCTGCAAAAGGTAGGACTGAGTGCGACTGTAGTAAAGAAAAGGAAAACAGAAGCTAGAAGCAAAAGCACAGGGGTTGTAGAAATGATAACTGGGACTTAAGGCGCTGTTAAATTGAGCCATATTGAATTCTTTATGTTGTCTGCATCTTCTGACCACTTTAAGATCAATGAACGATAGTTCATTCTTCTTTTTTTTTGCTTCTCTTTCCTGATGAGCAGACAACAAAAAGCCAATTCTGAACAGATAAGATTAATCGATAAACATTGCTAGTCAGAGCTCAAAGCACTACGTGAGGCAGCCAAATTATAAGCAGGTATGCAGAGGCCTGAGTTCCTTTGCTATAAATATAGAGCAATGACACAAACTTTAGTGAAATTACAACCACCATAAATCTAAAGGAGGGAATGCTATCCTCGTTTAAACAACTGCAAGCTGCCATGATGGAAGTTGCAGGTATACAAGTGATCTCAGGCACTGCTTCTCCCTTAACGACAGAAGATTGGAACCCTGTTCTTTCACGCAGAGCACTCTGTCTTGTAACTGAACTACAAAAACTCTTGACTTCATGGGATTATTTAGGGCTTCACAGTTCATATAAGTTGTCCCAGTTATTAGCAATGATAGCACAGTTTTACACCAAATAAGTTTCCTTCTACTCACAGTGTTTATTTGATGTGATTCATAATTAAATTACCTGACACAATACCTGTCAGCTGAAAAGCTGATACATAGACTATCCGTTTCTTTGTTTGTGATAAGCAAATCAGGAAATGGATGGGTTTATACAGCCTCAGCTTTTATCTTCTGGAACGTTCCCAGTGCCTGTTGCACCCTGCTTAATTCAAGATTGAAAGATCAACAGGAGGGAGAATTCCCCACTTTCGTGACCTTGAAACAGAGCTTTACAGTGGGAAGTCAAGAGCGTGCAGGGATAAAAACTATTTATTTAGGTCCACATTTTAAAGTGGTATTACAGGGACTTCATTACAAAGAAATACCTTAAAAAATCTCTACCTGAGGGAATGTCGTACTCAAATGTGTATATAAAACAAACATTGCTTTGGGAGCTAAATATTGGATCCTCTGTGTTTTAATGGAGAGCAAGTTAAGAAGCATACATAAAAATGTCCAAAAGTGGTTTTGGCTGAGTCACAGCTCTGCAATTTCATGGCATTCACTCACTTATGCAGCAGAACTGTCAACACACTGAGTTCTGAATATAAAGACAGGTACATTGAAACCAGGGACTTGTTTGAAGGACTACTACTTCAGTTTTATATACAGGGATCCAGATGGTCTTGCATAAATATTAAACCCTTGATTCTCCATCTTGCTCCCAGGAAGGAGTTCTCCTTTAATATTAATGTTTCTTACTGGCATCAAACAATGAACTTATACATAGGTCTTCTACTTTGTTCTATGCCAAAGCAAAATTTTATAGTTTTGAAAATATGTATTTTACATTTAAAGCATTAAATTTCTTGCCAGATTTCCTAAAACACAGCCTTGTGTTGGACACAAATATGCAGACTTCTTCAGTGGGAATTGTGTGTGCTCACGTGCTAGGAAGGCGAACAATCTGGGGTTTGCTTTTTAATCTAATCAAGTGGTAGAATCAATTTAATTGGCTGCATTTGCTTGTGACAAGATAGAAACTGGAGGAACATGAGGAAAGCAAGGTAACCTACCTTCTACACCTTAATTGACAAGTTCTGAGTTACTTGTGATTAACTGAGGTTTTCAAAAGCAGCTTAACAGACAATTAATTAAGTTCATATGAAAGCACTTTCCTAATTGATCCTGCAACAAGTAATATGAACTGAAAGATGCCACAACAGGGCACAACTCAAACAGTAGATTTTCTCTACTGGAAGATTGAATTTTTGGGGTAGATTTCTCCTGCCAGTAGACAGTGGGATATATTTCCCATTTTGCCTTAAGAAATCTTATTTTCTTATTTCACTCTCATACTCAATGTATTTTACTACTCCCAGTTTCTGTAGCTATTTCACACCTGCTATGATTTAAATGAGTCAAGAGATCTGAAGGAGGGATTGTGTGCCTGAAACAGCACCTAGCTCTCCCCGTGTGTATCAGATGGTCTAATAAATGCCCCTACCTCTTTACAATTCTCGCCTCAGTTAATTCTTGCTATTCAGTGATGAAAATACAACATGTAAATCTAATCTTATAAATCTGCACTCTGAGTGAGAGACAGAATCTGAAACAGCCTGCATGAAAGTGATACTGCGTGGATGGTTGCACCAAGTGCCATACTCAAGAGTTTGGTAGCGGGTGTACTACATATGTCTGACTCGGATCTATTTTTGATGCATCACTCCCCTCGGTAATTATTTAACTAAAATTCTTGTATGTGAGAGTTAGAAAGCAGCAGAATCAAACAGAATTACGTTTTTCTCACTTTTCTGTCTCGTTTTTCTCCCTAAATACCATGAAGGGTGAAATGTCCTCCAAAATTACTCAGAGTGATTAACTTCTGAGCTCAGGAAAAAATATACTTACCTCAAGTGTACACCTCTTTTTTTTTCTGGGAAGAAGTTATTACACTTATTTTCCACCCAGTAGTTTTGATATTTCTTGCTCCTTTTATTTCACTGCAGTGTTCGTTGTAGTAGCATCAATGCATTGTTGCTTCTTGTATACACTATTTAGTATAGTAGTTAGGCACACAGAATACATATTCTACTAAAACCCTCTCTTTTGACTGTATGATACATTCCCATTGATATTTCAGCAGCTGCATCCTATCACTTGCTCCACTGATCCGAGTAAGGCTCTTATAAAATTCCAGGTTCACTTCTTACTGACAATGTCAATTCTCTAATACCTTTCATTCCAAAATACTGCAGCAACAATTGCACTTATCTTTTGAAGACTCGCTTGGTTTTCATCTTACTACTTTTTTGTAACGTAATCAGGCATAGGGCAATAAAAGATACATGATCTTTCTTGCTTCATAAGCTTAGAAAGGCTCACAAGAGACATGCATTACTCTGCGAGTCAGAGACAACCTTTATGCTATACTCAACCCAAGCAAACATTTGCTGCTTTCATCCTCAAAAGACTGACTAGGATGCCCATCAGGCTAATGGCCGAGACTCAATCAGATCCCTCCATCCTAATCCAGTACAATATCTTTGGGCAGTTCATTCTTCCCCTTTATTTGGGGATACCAGATCTTACTTTTGATGTCAGCAATTTTGCTGTAGGAACACTCTATGCTTAAATCAACAAAATCTACTTTACCCTCTAGAGGATTATGAAACACACTTGCTGATAAATGCTGAGGTCTAATTTCTGTGCAAAATAATGTGCTGTTGCTTTACAGCGTGTAGTTGAGATAAAGACTGTGGTCTGACTTCTTAGCAGATACAGTATCACCCTCTCTCTTTTCAGCGTGACTCTTGTTTCTGAGCAGAACTGCCAGGTAAGCAGCTCAGCCAGAGACTAACGCCTAAATGAAGAAAGCACCCTGGCTGGATATGCTGTGTTAGCTAACAGAAAACTCTGAAAATTCCCTTTATCTACTAACATCCTGCTAGCAAAGCCAATTTTGCATTAGTATCCCATCTGACTGGATTCTGTTAACACAGTGTATTTTGGCTCCAGCTGAGTGTTATCACAAGGTACAGAAATGAGATAAACAAACGCAAGAAAGCTTTGCAAAGAGAAAGGTTTAATGATTTCAGTGGCTGAACCCTTTGTACAACCCAGAGGCCTAATGGTGCACCTGTTGGGAACAAAGGATCTCACCTTACCTGATTTAAACAATGCTAAATTAATTCATTTAGACCTCCAGTTCTTAAAGGAACCCACATATACAGAAGAATTTTAATCTAGAATAGACACAAGTCTGCAAGTCAATCTTGAACCTTCTATGCAAGTGCAAAAGCATTAGACCCTGATAGAGATATTACATTCCCCAGCTACTGAATACAGAGAAGAAGATGTTAAATCTGCCAGTAGACTGGAGTCATTCATTTGGTACTGGAAGGTACCTACCTCAAAATAACATCTGACCAGGAAAGCCTGCACACGTTCTCAAGTCTTTAGAGGACAGAAGCTCAATTATGTATATTCCCTGTTCAACTCTACAGGTACTGAAGACAATTATTTCCCTCTCAGATCTACAATGTAGCGCTGGCTTTCTGCTGACTTAACAGACTTTGGATCAGGAAATTGCTGGGCGTGATCTCATTTGATATGAGCAGCAGTTTTACTCTTCAAGCAGAAAGACTATATTGAGAACTAGGACTTCCAGGAAATAATACTCATCTAATTATCTGCCGCAAACCACTGAAAACTCCTCAAAGAAAAGACTGCCAGAATCTCCCCACCAAGATAATGCACAGGAGAGGCAAAATTCACAAGTGAGGCAGGTTTAACTCCTCTTCCAAATCCAGAGCTCTAACATTGACTAATGACAGCACGTGCAGTTCCTCTATGAATTGCCACTTGGTGCTGCTCTAGGCAGCTTTGTGCTTCTCCCTTTCCTGAGCTTTGGCAGGACTTCCAAAGTAAATGCTCTGTGCCTACTTCACCTGTGCGCATGGAAAAAAGTTCTCAGCATGTACCTAAATCCTATAGAAAATTGAATGCCCACCCAGCAGTGCACCTGAGATGTTGGAGACTCCAGTGAAATTCCTTGTTTGCGTGACTCAAGAGCAGGAAAATAATCCTAGCTTATTCACTCACAAGAGGGGGCCCTAACTGCTAAGTCTCAGTGCTCCCACTGTCCCAGCCTTGCTTTGTAGAACCAACTGCATCTTCACTGGGCTAGAGGAAGAAAAGGTGACACTGCTTCCACAAATCATCTTGTAAAGACAAGCAACAGGTATGCTTTCACAGTGAGGTAGGCAGCCCACAAATAGTGCTACAACACTGAGCAGAGCACATATTTAACCCAAAGCATTCTTCCATATGAAAGTCTATACTACGTTTTTCTTAAATATATTATTGAGGATATTATTATTTTCTGTTTTCCTTAAAGCCACAGGTTCTTACACTATTAGGGAAACAGCCAGCAAAATCTGTATCAGCCTCAGCCTACTAAGGACCAAGCAAGCAGAAGGTGCTCTAGGCCCTATAAAGTTTCTCTACAGCTTGCAAGTTGGAGCTATGTAATGTCAATTAGAAATGGGAATTTAAATCTACTTGGCTCCTTGTTACCAGCTGGTGGCCTGAAGGGAACCATGGATATCAAAAATTCAGGATTTAAAAGTCAGAGAGATTTTTAAGGTGGCAGCATCCCTTTCCTGTGTGGTAAGTTTATAAGAACTGAAATAGTGTGACAGACCATTAAATGAGGCCATGATTTTAGCAAGCAGTTCTATACAGCTAGCAAATGGGGAGGCAGGGCAGACAGCACTCTTTTGCCAGTCTCTCCGAGACCTGGTATATGTTTTCTCAGACCACATACAGATTGTATGGAGCAACATGCTAAAACAGTTTCTTACCATTGCCAGTGGAACAATTCCAACAAGATCCTTCTGGCAGATGAAGATTTCAGACAAGGTTATGTCTGTTGTCCCCTTCCGAGGGTATTCCACCTGCCAGGTGATGGGCTGCGTTCCAGAAAGGCTGCTGAAACTGGCTATTTCAAAGTTCATCTGCACGACCTCA
Source organism: Psilopsiagon aurifrons (assembly GCA_025447955.1). Lineage (NCBI taxonomy): Eukaryota > Metazoa > Chordata > Aves > Psittaciformes > Psittacidae > Psilopsiagon > Psilopsiagon aurifrons. The sequence continues at coordinate 8,263 of JAOEHY010013588.1, read as the reverse complement.
TTGAATAAACTGTTACTTCTGAAAAGAGGAAAACAGGGAAAGGGAAGAGCTATTACTTTCACTGAAGAAGGCAAATGAAGTGAATCATATTAGCTACTGGAAAATGCAGCTATTTATATGCAGATATAACACAAGGCCTTTTCCAATCTACAACTTCTTCAGAGCATACAAACTGGAATTACTCAAAATGAGTCAGCTGCTCTTACTATGAACACTATGTGGAGGGATAAAATCCAGGATATTGTACCAGGTGAAAGCAAAGTATACTTATTCCATTACATGTTTTTTATGATTTTGCAAGTATGATTCAACCCAACTGCAAGATGGATTTGACCCAAATCAACCAAAGTCCAGTGCAGCTCATGAAGACTGAAGAACCCAAAATTAGTGCGGCCAAAAAGAAAACCAAGATTCATTCTATATGTCCGCAATCAAAATAATATAAAGCCTTCACAATGAAACTCAGTGTAACTGAAGCTCATATACATTGCATGGAAGCTGTTAAAAATAGTAACCTGATTACATGGCAAAATGACAACATTAGTCTAAACTTAAGAGGTAAGCTCTGGGATTTAGAAAACCAAACAGCTGAGACCAAGACCAACTAGGAAGAGCAAAGCTATGGCAGGTAAAATATACTATGAAGTCAGGAGGCATAAGAAAATTTGAGTAACAAATATGAAAAGACATGCTGAAATTTCTTTGTAACAGAAATAAAAAGAATGTATGGAAGAAATTGGCCAGACTATCTGCCAGTTTAATTAAAAAACCCCCAAACATAAACCACAACAAATTACGTGCATCAGAAATTATACATTGACTTTTCTGGAACTTTCCAAAGGTCTTTCCACAGTGTAGAAAGTCTTACTATTTCACAGAATATTACTTCAACCTAATTCTACACTGCAATAATTTTAAAATGAAGAGGAAGACAAGCATCTTCCTAGCTTCAGTAACCCAATCCCAGCTTCATCACACCTTTGGATGCATTCATCGTATAACAGCTTCAATTTTCCCTCTTTTTTTATGTACAATACACAAAGGCCCATTTCTGAGAAAATCCATCAGGAACTGATCATGTACAAAGCACTTTTATCCTCAAGTACTCAACTTTCTTTTTACCTCCCAACAGAAATCGCCATTTTTTATTACTTAAGACATATTCTGTGCTTTACTTTGCATGGTTACTTTGAAAGCAAATGCATTCCCCTGATAATTATTATTTTGATTATGGGTTTTCATTTGGATGGCTTGCTCTGGAAAGTCTTAATACTGCCTAATGCTTTAAATTTATTTCCTTGCTGTTTTCTTGCTGTGTCAAAAAGAGACATAGGAACACATCAGCAATAGCGGTATACTTCCTCCATGCATTTAAAGAGTGATTTTGTGTAGTAATTTGATAGATGGATGGGTTTAGCAATTCATAACTCAAGACCAGGCTATTCCCATTTGAAGAGCTCCTACTTAATAAATCTTAGAGTTTGTAAATACAAGGCAACTGTGCTAACTGCAGTTTACACACTTCTGGGACATCTCAAAATGAGTACATACTGGATTGAACTTTGCAATTTATTTGAAAGCATGATTATATGCAAAGATACCTGAATCACCTGAGCTACAGTGTTCATTTAGCTGTTAAAGGCACCATTATGCCTCAGATTAATGACACTTGAAATGCCATTATTTTCACCATTTCTAGATCTGATGCTTAGTAAATGACAGAGAGAAAGTTTTTACATGTGATTAACTATCTCAGTTGCTTTCACTTACGCTAAATAGAGAACACATTTTTGCACACATCAAAGCTGTTCTAATAGAGGCTGTATGTCAGGAAAGTTTTCCTGATCAAGAAGTCTGAGCTTCTCTACATAGCCTCTGAGCAGATGTGAAATGTGCAGCTTTACAACAGAAGCCCCACAACTCTCCTAGCAGGATCAGAGAGCTCTAATTGTGAAGCTGAGGCTCATTTCCAGCAAGCCTACTGATTCTTGATGCTCTGACTTAGGTGAGGACTGATCACCTTCCTCTGGATCACAGCACTCAGTTCATACTTAATTTTCCTTGGTCCTTCAGACAATTCCTTAGAGTTGCCTTGTGTCCTGCTCATGAGCTGTCCATACTGTTCACCTGCAGCACACACTTGAGCCTGGCTTTGAGCTACCCAGGGGGAAAAACCAGAACAGAAGCTCTGGGCATCCTGTCTGAGTGGTGCATTTCGCAGCACACTTCACTGCAGTGTGGACAGACTTTGATTATATCAATCAAAGAAAATGTCAACATTCTTTCATCTATTATATACACATGGACACATTTGGAGAACTTCACGGCAAACTGCACAACTGGAATATAAACAACACTTGACTGCTATTGCCTCAGTTGCACTCTCAGCAATATTATCTTCACTGGAGCCACAAACAGCCTGCATCTCTAAGAAGCACTAAACTCCACCATAAACAAGTCTGACATAAACTGACTTTCTTCCTCCCAAATGTAGAATTACCAAAATCCCTCTCCCACTGCTGACAGCTGCATCTACCACTGTGTGATCTTCTAGGAGTCAAATAAGGGACTCAGTGCCCATGCTCAATTTATATACCATCTGTTGCAGTGAGGCTTGAGGGCCATACACTCCTAAATCTCTTCTCCATTCTGCTGTAGACATAGCTATCTCAATTTTGCGCACGAGGGCTGAAGGAGAGGTAGTGTGACGCAAATGATGTCATATGGAAGACTGGAACAAGGTAAGGAACTAATCTGTGGTTTTCCAAATCTCTTGTTAACCACTGGACCATCATTCGGGTATCAGTGGAAATATGAACCACAGCACTTGATTCCAGTTTTAAACGGCCTTCAGTGTAATCACCTTAAATTCCAGCATCATTCTGTACATGAGGCATATTTTGACGAGCTAGTCTGTGAAAGAAATCACTGCTATTGCCTTTAACAACACTGTCTCAAAACACTTGCTTAATTTGGATTTCCAGTTCTCACTGAGCACTTGGTATCGCTCACTGAGCTATTTCAGCCAAGTATCTTTATGACCCATGATAAAGGTAGGCTGCTTCTTCTCAATGTATCAAGCTGTAGTGGTGAACAGATATAAAAAATGGTACCAAAATTCTTTTATAGAATTCTGTATAACATGGCTAAAAAATGTCTTTTGTAAAAGAAGTGATTGATAGAAAAACATTCAAAACTGCATGGTATAAGATAAAGGTTTTATTGGCACTTTTTCAGGATCACCTGCATAATTATTTCAGCGCCTGCATTTGTGAGTAATGCACCCATCTCCCTCCATAGTAATAAAGCCTTTATACAATGTCACACTATCATCAGTTTCCTCCTTCTCTCTTCATACAGAAGAAACGGAGAGATGATCAACAGCTGGGAAAGCATCCACTTGAAAAAAAATATGCCTTCAGAGATGTGTAATGGCTGAGAAAAAAACTTCTCATGAAGCACATTTAATGTTCAGAGCTTGTTCACTGACTGAAACAGCAATTCCTTAATATCTAACATTTAGAACTGCTCAGCTGCTGGAGCAGCAAGTAATTATCAAACTTTTATAAAGTACACAGCAAGCAGTGATTACAAATGAAGCTTCGTGAAGGCAGGGTTTCTAAGGAATTGCTCTGGGGTGGATATATGAGTCTAATTTGATTGGATTGAGAGCTCCCCATGGCCAGTTCACTCCTTGGATTTCTTTTAATTTATAAATATGCTAATCATTCAGGGCTAGATTGGACCATGTGCTTGCACAGGGGAGTAAGGACTCCCTCTGATCTGCTAAACAGCCACCCTGGCTCTGGGTCTGAGCACACAGGCGTAAGTGAGGAGCACTGAACCTGTAGTTGCTCTTCTGCTGGAGCAGATGGGCAATGATTAGGAACTACTTACTGGTTACAGCGACTGAGCCAGCAAGTTAGTGATGGGGTTAGTAATTTTCTACTGGCGTACGCTAGCAGTAAATTACTACCCCAAGAGAATGAGGAGGAAATGTGCTGCAGAGCCGTGTGAATGCTTCTGAGGAGCAGTTTTAGCAAAAGAAGGTGGAACAGAAATATTCTGTTAATGGAAAGATAATAAAAAATGCATAAAAGGCAAAACAAAAGTGACAGAGGGAGAAACTGCCATGGAACTCACCAGCTCTTGCCAACACTGTGAACAGAACACATGCTTTTGATATCAGCTACTGTTAATTTAACCAGGATTTTTGATTTTAGAGCATTTTTGAGTGTGGTATTAAGCAGTCCTTTGCAACTACTTATGGATCATTAGAATGTTCAGTGCCCTGAGAAATATTTACCATTGGAAGGAAATTTTTCTTGCATGGATACCCAGGACTGGCTGTATCAAAAACTGTATTTAAACCTCTCTTCAACATATGGGATTTAAAACATGATACCATGGACACACAACCCACATGTAAGCCCACAGATAGACATATAATGTGGGTAATACTACAGATGCTAGAATGCAAAATAGATTCTGGTTCTCTGCAGAGGTCTACTAAGGGGTGGAATGATGTTTAACTTGTCAATGCTGAAATGCTTGTGCTGGCCACGCACGGCCGGGGCTCAGCGGAGCCCAGAAACAGTGAACCACAAGCCCAGTGCCGCAAAGGCTTTCATAGGGTGCAGCTGAGAGGAAGGTAGATAATTACTAAGAAAAGCAGTGCACAGATCTCAGCTGATGCAAGAGCCATAAACAAAAGGAAATCTTTGTTGAATGCCCATTTATATGTGTGGACCAATAGTCTCTGATGAGAGATTTCAAAGTGTTGCGTTATTGCTCTGAGTAATAGAGCAGTTTCGACTCTTAAATGAGCGAATCTTAGGACTGCTACAGGCTAAATCAATAATTTTGATTTATTGCAGTGGCTCTCAAGAGAAATTTTAAAAAGCCTAGATTAAACCCATTTTTTAGCCATCCTTTATTCCAACAGATTTTTACTGGAAGAGCCCAGGGATCCAAGAACACTTCGACCTGCTGAAAATTTAGTAACTGTTTTCCTCTTTAACGCTATCCAGTTTGACAGTGACATCTTAATGCAAGATCAGCACTTACTAAATGACATCAAATATTGAAAAGAGGACAAACCCTATTATCCCTCAGTTACACTGCACATCTTATTCTTCACTAAAATTAATGTCTTGATGTATGTTATTACCATGTACAGAAACTGTCATGAAAATCCAAGGGTCAAACTGCACCCCAAAGAAATATGTACTTCAGCTCACTTTGATGTACACACCAATGTCTCTTCCCATCCTGGAAAAAGATTATAACTGGGTACAGGGCTTATGCCCCTCTATTTCTGCTGGTTTCAGTTTCTTGCTCCTCCTCTGCCTTTTCCTCATCCCATTTGATAACTGGGCCATCTTCAAAGGACACACCCTCAGAGCAGGATGAATCACAGCAATTTAAGAAAAATTAACAAAACACAGGAGATTAGAACCTGATCTGCAAAGTGACTGATGATAACTGCAAAGATGATGAAATTATGTGGGCAGCTCTTTACACATCAATTAACTTACATAGTCAGCACTCAATGCTACCAATGGGTGGGTCATTAGCAACCTTTTGAATCTGTTCCCTGTGAGCTAAATGCTGTAATATCCACCACTAGGACCTTAAAACATCCATTTTCTTTCTGAAACACTTGAACAAATGGAGCGCTAATGCTAAATGTAAGTTTCTTTCAGCAGGTCCTTCATAAGAGCTGTTACAAAGTTAATCTCATTGGAAAACTGTAGAAAGAAGGCAGTAATTAAAGAAGAATGCCAACTACCGGAGACAAATGCAGTTTAAATTTCTTATTTTGCAGTATTAGCCTAGCTTTCATCTTTCAACAATAAAAACCAGCAGAAGAGAAAGAAAAGGATGATCTATTTTGGCAATTAACAGACAGAGAGGACATAATTTCATGGAAAACTACCACATTGAAAGTATTATGAAGGTCTTCAAAGGAAAATATTCAAGGTACAACTTAGCGAACTCTTGAGTAACATAATATACATGTATATCTTCAAAAGGATGATATAACGCTGCACTTATTTCTTCATACAGTCCAAATGAGAGTTAGATTAGTTAATAAGGTTTCTTAGCTTTCTTGTCATAAGCTGTGATATAAAACATAGCTTTTTGATTAAGGTATTGGGCTGAGACAGGAAATCTCATTTTACTTCCCAGCTCTTCCACAGCATCCTCTAATGACCTCAGGCAAGACATAAAGATAGGGGTCCTTACAGCTAAAATAAAATCAATAGGAATTAGGCATCATGGAACCTTGAAAAAAAGCTCTGGTGCCTGTCTGCTACTTTAGGCACCTGAATATGGTACCTTTACCATGTTGGTCCTGAATCCCAGGATGTCTGCTGGGCTCAACCACACTCCATGTAGGAAAGAAGACCACTTATGGCTCAACTGCTGCATTCCCACTTGCAAGGGAAATTCTTGGCTGATAAAACATGCACTATCTGGGCGCAAGGTAGAGAGAGTCTGATCTTTCTGTGCTTTTATTTCCCAGTTTAACAAGGTCAAAAATAGTTTTTTCTTTAGTCTCAAAAAATCCCTAACCATGAAAGGGTATGTGGTGCCTACCTGACTTCGGTGAACAAGCCATGCCCACAGATGCTAATCTCAGCGCTATCCTATGACAAACAGTAAAAGTCGTGCTGCTAATCAGAATATGGAAAACCAGAACTGCTCCTCCCTTGGACAGGCTGAAAGCTGAATGAGATTGTCCCTAAAGGAGGGAGACCCGACTGGGGATTGCAGTAACTCACCAATTTCTTCATTTTATTCACAGCATTTTTGAGGAGTCACTAATCACTAATAGATGCTGCAGTCAGGGTAGCAGGCTCATTAGTCTTCTCTTGTACTACATCACATCCAGGCATAAGGTAGATGAAATTGATTTTTCCCTTTTCCCAACGGAAGCAGGTGTGCGACCCTCTGCCTCAGACTGGTGCCATTGGAGAAAGGCTACGTGAAAATCCCAGTAGTGAGCTATCATCATCTCCCACCTTTATTTCATTTTCCATTCAGTTTGCCCAAGATATTAGTCTGCTAATGTCTTCATTATAATTTCAGATAACAAAATACATCGTCAGATTGGTCAAGAAATACATTTTCACAGTGATTCATCATCTCTTCCTGCCTCTGAGAAGGACATTTTCTACTTAGTATTCATTCAGTGCTGGAATCTCTCCAGAATCACCATAAGTAAGCAGTATTTTCCTCTTTTGGAGGCAGCAAGTGTGTAAGCACTGAAAATCTTCCAAGGGACACCACTGGAAAAGAGACTCTGAGCAGAGATTTTGCGAGAGATTCACTCCAAAACCAGTGCTTTCAAATGGAGAAAGGAAGTCGGAATCATTCCCATTATCAGCATTAGATTATATGGCTCTTTCAGCCTGCTAAAAGCAGTAAGAGGAGATCAAATACACAAAAGCATGTTTTATCATTCACTATTAATTGCTTGCTTTAATAATTTGGGAGCAGCCAGTGAAACAAACATATTCAGAGTCAGGAGAACACCTCTGAAAGAACAGCTTATATAACAATTTTCTGATTACAAGTATCTGGCATGAGTGTTTTATTCCATTTATGTGCAACAGTACCCCTGGAATTGGTAGAGAACAAGGCCCTCCATTTGCTAAATCCACTTATGAGTTGGACAGACTCAAGCCCCTGGGTCTGATTACTGGAGTAGCCCCAAACAGGCTACCCCTTCCAGTGAAGAGCTGCCAATTGCTGTTGACATGACCAGTTGATTTCTGTAATAACTGGTTACTAATACTGGACTGTGCCAGGCATCTGTGGTCTGTTATGCTCTCAAATGAACTGATCAAAGCAAGGGATGCAGCCTAGTTGCAGACTGCTATGCATAACATCCCTCCAGGTATTGCTTGCATAGGTCTAAGTGTATCAGGCATTTGCACCTCTGTTGAAACTAATTGAAGATGAAACTGCATTATGAATCAGGTGGCAAGACTAATCACATTTATGTATATGTATTTACCGCATATGTAAATCAGATGTGTGCTATACCTACAAAGTCAACCATTCACCAGGCATGTAGAGCTGATAAAATACCTGCATTTTGCAGAGGCAATGGATGGAAAATAAGCATACATTTAGAGGCACAATAAAGGAAAAAAGAATCCCCACATATAAGTATTGACCTCACTTGGAGTACTGTGTGCAGTTCTGGTGTCCTCAACATAAAAAGGACATGGAACTGTTGGAACAAGTCCAG
>JAOEHY010013587.1:1553-27902 GCA_025447955.1 Psilopsiagon aurifrons | reverse complement strand
CCTCATAGCAGCCTTCCAATATCTGAAGGGGGCCTATAGGGATGCTGGGGAGGGACTCTTCATTAGGAACTGTAGTGGGAGGACAAGGGGTAGGGTTCAAACAGGGGAAGTTTAGATTGGATATGAGGAAGTTTTTTTCTGTGAGGGTGGTAAGGTGCTGGAATGAGCTGCTCAGGGAAGTTGTGAATGCTCCATCCCTGGTGGTGTTAAAGGCCAGGTTGGACAGAGCTTTTGGGTTTAGTGTGAGGTGTTCCTGCCCATGGCAGGGGATTGGAACTTGATGATTTTACGGTCCTTTCCAGCCCTAACCTATGATTCTGTGATTTTTAACTGTCCTATTTACATCATTGGGAAGAGATGCAAGTGGTTGTAGGTGTGTGGTTGCTTTTTTGTGGTATGGTTTTGTTGGGTTAGGCCTTTTTTTGTGGGTTTTGTTTTGGTTTGTTTTTTGGGTTTTTTTTGATGAAAAGCTCTTTCAGAACCAGTAGCTATTGAGTTGGGTTTTTTTTTAAACTATTTTTATTTTTGAGGGGTGAGAGAAAGTGGGTGAATTCACAGAATATGGTTTCATGAGGTAAGGGTGAATTCACAGAATATAGTTTCATGAGGTAAATTTCCATTTAAGTTGACTCTCTGCTGCTGTGGGCAAGTTTCTACGTGTCTCAGTTCTCACCTCTTTACCTTCCAGTTCTCAACCACTTGTTCCGGTCCCTTGTGCCAGTGCTCTCCACTTTCAGATAATTGTGAGCTGGTTTAGCGTGCCACTTTGACCAAAACCAAACAACCAAAAATATTTTGTAACATTCTGTAATCTTGCTAAATTAAGGTGACTCAATGGCAGATAGATTTGGCAGGTTTAAAAGCTATCAGGGGAGGTATTGCCTGTACAACCCAAAAGTGGAGAGGGTCAGGGAGCAGCCAAGAGAGAGAGACTGCTGGCAAAGACTGCAGCAAACTAGCCCTGTTCAGAGTCCAAGGAATCATACTGACAGTCAATCTCGTTTTCTGGTTCTTGTCATACATTTATGAACTGTGGGATCTCTGTTTGGAAGAATCCAAAAGTAGGGCACACAGGAAAGCCTAGTCAGCTTTGTTTTGTACTTGTAGTGAGGGAGTTAGAAAGCATGTAAATTGTGATTTCCCTTAAGAAATTACTGAAGTGTTCTGCAAATACCAAGTGACGTGGCTGACACACTGTAAAGAAACTAGAACATTTTGCAAAATCCAATCAGTTCTTACAGTCCGCAAACTTGAGTTCTGACATTGCTACTTCTATTTCTCAGGAGAGAGAAACATTCAAGCAGATTTCATGGACATGAATTCCCTTTAGCGTAATTCTTCTCTGCGAGCTCCCAACTCTCACCAGTTACTTCTTTAGGAATATATTTGCCATAGCTGTCCTTCGCATCCTGCTTGAGGATGGTTTCTTTCTTTGGTACTGTCGAGGTTTCTGTTCTTTTTTAGCAGGACATCTCACCATAGTAGTAATCTTGAAGAGTAGAAAAAATTGACATACACTGCATGGCTGGTACAGAACAGTCACCACGATCTCAGATGAGTTTAGGAATGAGAAACTTGTGATGTCAGAGACATGAGTATCTAAAATAGTTTGGGTTTGTTGTTCCCCCCTTCCTCTCACTCTATCCCCCTCCTAAATAACTAGAGAAGAGCTCAAATGAAGTGTGGTTGTTGTGAGTTTGTTGTCAAGTGACTGAGTTCTGTGAAGTGCAGAGATTATCAATCATGCAGTTTTGTGGTTTGTGTTCTATTTTTCAGAATTTCAGTCCTCAGAAGTCTCAACTCATTTTTGTGGTCCTGAAAACTGTCAGAAGATCCTTACCCTCCTCCCCCTGCTCCCCATACCTACAAGTAATATAGTGATGGAGCTAATCAGGTTAAATTGTTAAGGACAATAATTACAAAAATTACTTTGTTACCTATTCAGATATATTGCAAAAAAGAGTTGAAAGAGAGCCCATGGAAGAAGGCTACAGAAAAAGGTTGGCACATGTGTCCTTATTATATGATGTTGTGAGACTTTGCTTTTTGAACTTGCAAAGCTGATAGGTCAGTCGTATAAATTTGAAGGACTGTCTTAGTCCCTGTGTCTAGCCTCTCTGAAGATTGTGGAAATAGCTAAGTAATGTTTCAGCATTTCTGGATGAAAGTTCATGAGGACTCTCTCTTCCTCCCCTTTTCTTTAGAAGGTATTTCTAAATGTGTTTCAGCAGATATTGGAATATTAAAATGTAAGGAAGAAATTTCTCCTTCCCCAGAATACTGTAAATATGGCTTAACAGCTTGTTGTACAGGACTAAACTAATGCTATTTTGTGTTTAAATGTCAGATGAGATGTAAATTTTGGAACATCGTATCTTCAGTTTAATTTGGGATTTTTAATATAATTTTGCTTCAGTCACCTTTCTGAAGTGAAAGTGGCGTTTACATGTTAATAATCATGAATGTTTACTATTAATTATATGTTTTACATAATGAAGCAGTGGCAAGCATTGACATAAAAAATAACAGGCTAAAAAGTACAGGAATTAGCATGAGACCAGGAGGCAAGAGCCCAAGCCAAAAAGGATACAGTTTGAAGGGGGTGGGGGAATCTTATAACTAAAATAGTAGCGTATTTTCAATTCCATAGTGAATATGACCACTGTTTCAAACAGGGACAGACATGTTTACTTTTAAGACAATGAAATCTGAAGTCTTAACTGTCTGTGAATAGGTGATAAGAAATGACTGTCTTGTTATCATGCTTCTGGCTGCCCAGTGAGATCTGTTAACAATCCTTGGAATTCCAGGAATCTCTTTACTCTTCATTTGTTATGCTGGAAGGTTTCTAAGCATTTGGAATAACTGCTAAATTAAGATAATTCTTTTTTTCTTTTTTTCACTCTTATCTTTTCATTGCAGCCCATAGACATCCCTATTATCTGCTCATATTTAAAATATTTCTTCTGACAGGGATTTTTGGTGCTAAAGACTTGATCAGAGCTGGGTATTCAGATGTATGCATAGTTGTAGGCTATTAATGTGAGCCGTAGTGGGATGCCAGGGTAATAAATCTGTGTGCTGGTTTGGGGTAATGTGGGTGTCAGACCAGTTAATGAGCTGTAGTGTCGGTTCTTTCTGTGAGCCACTTTTTTGAAACCGAGCGTGTTTCCTTTTTTCGGTCAGGTTTTCCCGGGTTGGCGTAGAGAGCACTGCCCTCTGCTGTGCTGCTCACCGAAAGCAGAATTCGGGTCTTGTGTGCACGAGGAGTTGCTCACAGTGTTAAAAGGTGTTAACCTACATTAGAGCTTTACTGATGATACAAATGGCAAAATATAAACAGAAGCTAAATACTGTATTATTAAATGTAAAAGTATGCTTAAAGGACCTTGGCAAAGGTCTTATCTTAGTTTTTTCTATGTAGATGTGATTTTCAGCAGTAAGCTTCTTGAAAGCCTGTTCTGATTTGTTTCTGTCATCACTCCCTCTCTGCAGTACATCTGTAGTCACCTCAGCTGAAACTTTATTCCCCCTTGTGTCTCTTTTTCATTATGTCTATAAAGCGGGAATTGAGCAATGATGTTTAAATGGTAGTTTGTATTTTAAACTAAGGGAATTGTGGCATGTAAGTTAGATTTTTATCCTAAGTGTTTTCAACAGGGGTTTTTTTGTTGTTGTTTTTTTTTTTTTTTCAATTTTGATTAACTTTGGAAGCATTTTAACTATTTGTGTGACCAAGAAAAAAGCATTTACATACTGCAGTGGGAAGTCAGATTTGTTAGGACCAACGAAAGCTGCTTGTGCAGTGATTCTGCTTGGCCTGTGAAATAATTTTTACTGATTAAAGGAGCTCACTCCTGAGATACTATAATCAAGGAAGATTGCTGCTAGTAGAGCATGCAGCATGTGTTTTTCACAGAGATTGGTAAGAATTTAAGTAAAATTTAAGTGTTCCTTTTTCTAAAAATCAGCCTGTTTAGTTCCTTAAAGCTTTGATCATGCTTATTCTGAGTGGCCTTAATTTCTTTAGACCTAGAAGAGCTAAAACATGTTATCAGAAGTAGTCTGTTGTGGTGTAGCCAACATAGCTTTCCAACTGATTTCACTCACCTGAATCATTTAGGCTGTGATTTTTCTAATGACTACTGAAAATAGAACAGTGAAAGTGCTGTATGTCAAAGATTTTCTTGGCCTCGCTGTTGCGTTGAGAGATTTTAACCGTCTGCTGACCACGCTTGATAGAACTCACGAAAGGTTTTTTTGATCCTCTGGATTCGAGTAATTGTCTCCATTTCTAACAGGGCTGGAAGACGGACTGCCACAGTCTCAAAACCTGGGGGGAAGCAGCAGAGCGAGCCGAGGAGCAGCACTGCATGGCTGGCGCATGATGTAAGTCCTGTGGAGCTGGCAGAGCTGTGGCCATGGGAACCTCCAGTGCTCTGGGGCCAGCAAGGGAATGCAGGGCTAACCCTGCAAATGGGGGTGCAGCTGCTGCCCAGGGGGAGCCCTGGCACCAGGAAAACTGGAGGGGCATAAACATTTCCTCCCATGGCCAGATGAGGACCAGCTGCAAGTTTGGACATTTGTCAATGAAGCTTTGATTAGTGATAACAAACGTAAGTCTTGCATTTCTGCTTCTAATTTTGAAGCAGCAAGAGTTGTGTGTTTAAACTCCATTGTCTGTCTCACTGGGTGGTTTAACGTGAGCTCTTTTAGAAATATATCTGGTAGTCTCATGTGGCTAAAAGCTGCAACAGTGACTGAAACAGGAATAATCTGTTCTATTACACTGAATATTTATATAAAACAGCCTTTGGATATACCTTACAAAGGAATTTATGCTTCTGCAGTGAAACAGGTTAAAATCCACTCTCTTGATTGGCATGTGCAAATATACAATAAAATTATCTCTGTGTTATAATTTCATATAATTTATGCACAGAACTTGCAAAGGTATCTTGCATATTTTTTACTGTAAAGGTGAAGTTGATGGAGAAATCTAAGTGATGTGGCTGTTGATTGACATGACATACTGTCACTGGTTCGTGTTTTTCATGGGGAACACTTTGTTCCTATCAGTTCTGTAGGTAACAGCAGTGTGTCTTTGGAAGTTGATAGTGTAGACTGGCCAGTTCTTGAGCTGTGACTTTCTTCATTGTTGCCACTGCATCAACAGATAGGCAAGCCTAATGAAATTAAATGTGTCATAAATTAAATGTTCTTAAATGCAATACTGATGAGATTCAAAGAAGTACTTACAGTTTCCCAGGTTTGCCATTGGAGCAATTTGTTAATACAATTTATTAAGCTGGAATCTAACCTTAGCATCTGAATTTTTCATCAGTTTCTATGTGCTTTAATGTTGCAAGGTAACATTGTTATTGCTCTGGTGCAGATGTAACTTAGAAAGCACTAACAATGAAAATTACTTCACCTTTGAGGGTAGAGCTCTTTTGCTGTTTATCCACATATCTTGCACGTTTAAGTGAGCATGGAATGTTAAAACCTCTTGGCATGTCTGAAAACCCTTTGAAATACATATGAACTGAGTTACTGTGCTTGACAGATTTTATAATGAACTCTGGTTTGAAATTACTAGAAAGGAGAGTCAGCTGGATATTAGAGGAAGAGTTATCTTCCAATACCAAGACTGTGCTAGAACATCTAACTAGAGGAAATCATGTAAAATATTGTAGACTAAAAAAAACAAACCAACCATACCAGAAGTCAGCCTTGAATGTGTTGCAAAGCTGGTATAAATAGAATTTTCTTATTACACAATTTTTTTTTTTTGTATTAAGAACAGTAGTATTAAGTAGTCATAGGTTTTGTAATTTTTACTTGCTTTTGAAAGACATCAGACTGCTTCAGTCTGTACCAGGCATTTTATGCACTCTTAAGCTCCATAGGAAATACCTGTGAAGTATTTTCTTCCAGAAATTCCAATCTTTAACTTTCATTAAGTAGTGGTGAATTTTATGTTGTACAACATGGTTTGTGTTGTGTTTTCCTTTCTACAATTGGCTTCTAAGTCTCTCAGTCTTGCACGTTCACTGAAATGCAGTTGAAGAAACAGATGATGCTGGAGAGATGATGCAGAGAAAGATGAGGGAATTTTTTTCCTATACTGAGCTTCCATTTTGGGAATTACTAAAGTGTTTTATTTTGCAGTTTTTATGCAGTTTTGGTCTTGCTTGCTTAGAAATCTGAAGCACTGAGTAAAATTGCCAGAAAACCCACCATTATGTGAGCTGTTAATAATACATGGTCTTGTTCCCTAGCATAATTATATGCTCATATTTTGTTAGTAATTCAGTTACCAGGAACTGCAGCTGATGTTAAATACATATTTCTTGTGTTTATAATATAATTACAGATGTCGGTTGGGCTTTTATGCTTTCAACTATGCCAAACCTAATGAAATTCAGTTGCAGGTGAGCACTGAACTCCCTTGCAGTCATTCAGAATTTGCAGCTTTAATGAATTTTTAAAAGAAAACTATCAAGACTAATCATACTTCCAGCACTGAAAGAATTTTAAACAACACTGAAACGTACCACAAATCCTCAGCTTCCAGAAAATGTCATTTTTGCTCTTTGGAAGCTGTTGAAGCAAAACAAATTTAATTTTACTGTACAGAATTTAGTTGTTAAAGCAATTAGGATTGCTGTGCACACCAGTCGCAGTCCGCAGGAAGTAAGTAAAAACTTAAACCACCTTACAGCGCTTCTGTTCCTGTCCCTGTCAGTCTGTATGTTTTACTGGCATCTCTCAAACACCAGGATGATTGTGTTTATGTATATTTATTCTTTGACAGAGCTTTGAGGGTATGTGCTTTGTTTAGTGTATTCAGAGTGGTTAAAGAGTGTTAGAAGCCTGACATGATTAGGGGTCAATATGGTGAATGATGTGTATTGCATTGGGGAGTAGCATTTTTCCAAGGCTGCTGGAGGTGAGGATTTGTGGTGTCTGAAGCAGACTAGAAACAGCAGAAAGAACAGTGGGCTTAGGTTTGGAAGGGTTCAGCCGTTATCAAAAGATTTTTAATCAAAGAGAGTTGTTCCAACATTCCAGACTTGCAGTATGCCTATGCTTTTATGAATTATCAACTAGTTATATCAGGGATGGGAATGGGGAGGAGGGCAGGGGGGAGAGGAGCAGATTGTTTTGGGAGTTGGTTTGGTATTTTAGTAAAGTCAAATTTTAGGCTGCCTGATAAAGCGGTATTTTGTATTTTGTTTTGTATTATCTGAGTGTGATTACTTTACCTGTACTTTTTATTGACTGCTTCTGAGAAACCTAACTTTCTGGGATATCAAAATGTTTTCTATTTAAAATTCTCCTAAAACTCTTGAATTTTGATTTGAAAATGACAGAAAAATGGCAGTTTTCTGAATATTGTTGTTAAAGTGTGACTGCAGGACAGCTCTGTATTTTCTGTAACTTTTGTTTGTTTCTTAACTGATTTAGATCCTTAATACCGAAAGTGAGCAGCTACTGTTACAGGCTGCTTTAATGTCTTGGTTCTTGATTTCTTGTTCCAAGAAATCTTATGCTCTTTGAATCTTGCATGGAACTTACATTGAAAATGTAAGCAGTGTTACTGATGGTTGCCTATTACTAATGTTTACCTCAGATCATATTTTTGTTTCTCTGGTCTATAGTCCTTACTGCTAAAGAGATTTAAACCCTTCTCATTCTATATACAGATACATGAATTTTTCTTGTGCCCTTTTTCTGACTCTTTGTCTTAGGTAGCTAGTACTTTTAAATTCAAAGGAGGAAATGTGCCTTAAATATTTTTGATCAGTTAGTAAATACTGGCTATCTACTTCATTTTCTGATGTGTAGGTTAGTGATTGAGACAGTACTTAGCTCACACGATTGGGTGTTACGATGGTAAAGTTGGTTTTACTCGCGTATCCTCAGGTAGTGCATTTGACTTCCTTAGTGCTGCGTAAATGGATATTCATCCCCTTAAAATTGTTTTGACACCTGCTAGTTGTACCCTATGGACTGAGGAACGTGGATTTTCTTTCTGCTTGTCAGAGTTAAAAAAAGGTGACCTTAAGTTTCAGAAGGCTCAGTCCTCAGGCAAGCTGTGGCCAGTACAATGTGGATGAGAGAATTTGATTTACTTTCCACCCTCAGTTAAATTAGTGCTCTTTGCAGTCTTATTATACCCAGTGAGACTTCCTTCTCTGGGGCTGATATTTCTGTACAGTGAAGTTGCCTTTACAGAAGGGGAAATGTAGCTTTCTGAGGATCATTTTGCTAAATTGTCGTATGTCATCTCTGAACTTGAGACCATTTTTTGGCTTTATATAAGCCAGTCTGAATGCTAACTTGATGTGAATTTATTATTTGAAAAGCTGTTCTTTTTAAGTTGGGCACTAACTGAAAGTTTTAGAGGTGCCAAATAATTATGTAGTACTTGCAGTGGTAGCCCCACTACTGTGCAGCTTTTGATGGGCTTTTTTTGTTGCCTGATTTTTATCTTTTTTCTCAGTATGGGAACGTTGAGCATTGAAACAACTTTCACGTATCAGTGCAGTGCAATTAAGTATCTTTTAAAGGCAAAAAATAATTTTACTACCATTGGAATGCTTTAATATTTCCTACATTGAAGATTTTGGTAATAACTGCTACTAGCAGCTGGACAGGAAGTAAAGGGAACTGTTGCGGTAGGTGGCTGTATACTACTCCTTATGAAAATGAAAAGCTGTACTTCTTTAGAATTGCAGGCTGGCAGAAACTTGTGTAGGAGTCTCTGTTGGTGCCCCTCCAAAACAGAACTATTGATATTTAATTTTCAGCTTAATTACAACAGAAGCATCTTTCCTTTCCTCCTCCAAACACAAACATTTGGTTTAAGAAAGTTGGTTGTGAGGTATTTTTTTGGTCTTGGTGCTTCAAGCATGTAATAAAACTTTAACGTATTTTGTAGTATTTCCTTTCTGTAGATTATAAAAAGTAACTTGAAAAATTGAGTGTTGGTAATACTGTGCACAATTATTTATTGATTTATAGCTTTTCATTGGACTTATTGAGGATAATGTATTACTGGCTTTGATATAGAAAGGCAGTGTGGTATAAAATACATTGTTGTATATGAGTAAGAGCTGAGTTGTTGCATTTATCAGGACACTTAAGTTCTTTAGTCTGAATCATTAAGATTGCAAAAACAAAGTGTAAGGAGTGTAGTGGAATGTCGCTACTTGACTGTGGAAATTATTGTTCTCTGTCAAAACTACACTTCTGTACACCCACACAAGGATTTCTACTCTTGTATTTAATCCTTTCTGCTTTAGTACATACCTATAGGAATTATTAAGAATAGTGGCTAATCAGAACTGCCCAACCCTTATCCTAGGACTTTATCCCTACTTGGAATTGTGTAAATGCAGCTCCATACTGCTTTATAGACTATCCTTGGAAGAACTCTATGCCTGATTTGTTGTCTCTGAACCTGGGAAGTAATGTCTACTTAAAAATGCCTCAATTTATGAATAATAAATGCAGATACCTTTACTTACTTACGAAACTTCTTGTGAGCTTCTTTTTTATAATAAATTAGTCCTATTTAATGTTTGTAGGATCATAAGCATGGTTTATGTTGGACTTTTTAAGAATGAAAGGATAAACTAAAACTGAGTGAGAACATTCAGAAAACAGCTAATTTGTAAATGTGTACTAAGTGTAGAATCTTCACAGCTTTGATAAGGAAATATAAGAGGTTTTAAGATTAGTTTGAACAGTACTTCTTTTCTAATCTTGGCATATCAAGTTTATTAAATGTGTGAAACAAATGTATGAGGGTTCTGTAGCTCTTAGTAGGGGAAGAAGCAGTATGTAAATGTGGAGGAACAGTTACACTGTTGTGACACCTGGGGACCTTTAAGAACCTCAGCCTTTGGAGAAGGCCGAAGTTCTTAACAACTTCTTTGCCCCAGTCTTCACTGGCAAATGCTCTGACCACACCACCCAAGTCTTGGAAGGCAGACACGGGGACTGTGAGAATGAAGACCTTAGGTCCACTGTAGGAGAGGATCTGGTTCGAGACCATCTTAAGAACCTGAATGTGCACAAGTCCATGGGACCTGATAAAATCCATCCGTGGTTCCTGAAGGAGCTGGCAAATGAAGTTGCTAAGCCACTGTCCATCATATTTGAAAAATCATAGCAGTCAGGTGAAGTTTCTGACAACTGGAGAAAGGGAAATATAACCCCCATTTTCAAGGAGGGGAAAATGGATGAGGCGGGGAACTACAGAGCAGTCAGCCTCACCTCTGTGCCTGGCAAAATCTTGGAGCAGATTCTCCTGGAAAGGATGCAAAGGCACATGAAAAACAGCAAGGTGCTCCGTGACAGCCCGCATTAAGGGAAAATCCTGCCTGGCCAATTTAGTGGCTGCCTATGATGGGGTTGCAGAATTGATGGCCAGGGGCACAGCAGTCAGTGTCATCTACCTGGACTTGTACAAAGAGTTTGACACTGTCCCACATGACATCATTTTCTCTAAATTGGAGAGATATCAGTTTGATAGGTGGACCACTCGGTGGATAAAGAACTGCCTGGATGGCCGCACGCAAAGAGCCGTGCTCAGTGTTCAGCTGGGGACCAGTAATGAGTGGTGTCCCTCAGGGATCACTGTTGGGACCGGTCTTGTCCAATATCTTTGTTGGTGACATGGACAGTGGGATTGAGTGCGCCCTCAGCAAGTTTGCCGATGACACCAAGCTGGGTGGTTCGGTGGATATGTTGGAGGGAAGGAATGCCATCCAGAGGGACCTTGACATGCTTGTGAGGTGGGCTGATGCCGTCCTGATGAAGTTTAACCCTGACAACTGCAAGGTCCTACACCTGGGTCAGAGCAATCCCAGGCACAGCTCCAGGTTGAGCAGAGAAGATATTCAGAGCAGCCCTGTGGAGAAGGACTTGGGGATGTTGGTCAATGAGAAAATGAACATGAGCCAGCTTCAGTGTGCGTTCACAGCCCAAAAAAGCCAACTGTATCCTGGGCTGCATCAAGAGGAATGTGACCAGCAGGTCGAGGGAGGTGATCCTGCCCCTCTACTTGGCTCTCGTGAGACCTCACTTGGAGTACTGTGTGCAGTTCTGGTGTCCTCAACATAAAAAGGACATGGAATTGTTGGAACAAGTCCAGAGGAGGGCCACGAGGATGATCATGGGACTGGAGCACCTCTCATGTGAAGATAGGATGAGAAAGTTGGGGCTGTTCAGCCTGGAGAAGAGAAGGCTGTATGAGATCTCATAGCAGACCTCCAGTATCTGAAGGGGGGGCTATAAGGCTGCTGGGGAGGGTCTCTTCATTAGGGACTGTAATGATAGGACAAGGGGTAACAGGTTCAAACTTAAACAGGTAAAGTTTAGATTGGATATGAGGAAGAAGTTTTTTACTGTAAGGTTGGTGAGGCATTGGAATGGGTTGCCCAGGGAAGTTGTGAATGCTCTGCCTTTGGCTGTGTTCAAGGCCGGTTTGGACAGAGCCTTGGGTGGCATGGTTTAGTGTGAGGTGCCCCTGCCCATGGCAGGGGTGTTGGAACTAGATGATTTTAAGGTCCTTTTCAATCCCAATTATTCTATGATCCTGTGACTTGGAGAATTGTCTTAGGTGTTCTCTTATTAATGCAGTTATTCACTAACTTCTTTCTAATATCTTTCATCAGAGTCCTCCTGGATGTTTCTTGAACCGTCTTGTGATGGAAGGGAAATATTTTTGAAGTTATAATGGATTTTATGCAACGTCATAGTGAAAACTGGCCTAATAACAGCACTTCTGTTTGAAGAGAGTAATTCAACACAATCATGACGACTTCTCATATGAATGGACATATCACAGAAGATTCTGACATTGAAGTAAAAAATGTGCATCTTGCATCTCCTGAGGAGCCTCAGAAGTACAGGGAAATGGGGGTTGATTGCCCTGGCGATTTGGGCTCTAGGATGATGCCCATGCGGCGAAGCGCTCAACTTGAGCGAATTCGACAGCAACAGGAGGACATGAGGCGCAGACGGGAAGAAGAGGGAAAGAAACAAGAACTGGACCTTACTGCTTCTATGAGGCTAAAAAAGCTGGCACAAATTCCTCCTAAAACTGGAATAGACAATCCGATATTTGACACAGAAGAAGGAATTGTTTTGGAGAGTCCTCATTATACTGTGAAGACGCTAGGTAAGTAAAATGCAATGAATGGACTAATAGAGAAAATAATTAGTTGATACGATACTAATGTTCTTTTAAGCCACTGAAAACCTGATTTAGCTAATTCATATGCAGGTTTAATATGTTCTGGTCCTTTGGATTTGGGGTGGTTTGAGGGTTTGTTTATTTATTTAGTCAAGCATCAGGCTGCGTGCTTCAGCAAATAGCTTTTCAGAACTGATTCATTTGGGGACCAGTCAAATACCCTGTAGGTAACTAATGAATTCAGTGGATGTCTCCATTGTCTTTAGGCTGGGGAAAACCATGCAAGTAATACCCAGTTTTATTATGTTTGATGAAGCACAGACCAGAATAAGCAATTAATAAACACTGTCATTTAAAATCAAAACACAAGTTTTTAATATTTCAGAGAAGCACTCTGGGGATTTCTTCAGACTGTCCTGCATTATCAATTTTTCACCTAATATAATATGCACTCTTAAAGTATTGACACTGATAGTGAAAATCTGCTTACTTTAACTTAGATATTGATGAAAATGTAATGTTAGTAATATTTAAAGAAAGTGGTTCTGAAATTGTTTGCTTCATAGCTGTCATTGTTAGAAACTGGATTGTGAAATTCTTTTCTTAAAGGGAACACAAAACAGAAGATGCAAAGATTCGTGTCAAGCAGTAGAAGTGAAAGGGGAAGAGTTTTAGGAGATGTCATTAGGCAAGATCATGATAGATCTATATATGCAACAGGGAGCTGAATTAGGGCATCATAGGCATCTATTTCAATCAGAGAAGTCATGATGTAATATTGGCAGGCATGTGAACATACTACTGCTATTTCCTTGCCTGACAGAATCATAGTAACAATTTGGATCAGGTAGACTTAAGATTCAGGAGGAGCATTTATAATAGTTAAGAACTTCTGTCGAGAGTGGTGCTTTGGTTATACACAACTGTGATGTTGAGTTGCAAACTTAAAAAATATGTTGTAAATGAAATGCTGTGAATCTCTTCACTTATGAAATTCATAAAAAATTTCTGTTCAGTCATCAGTGCTATCAAAAACTGAGTCATAATTTTAAATTTAACAAAGTTCTTCTGCAGTAACTTTGCCTCTTTCAAAATTTTCCTCCACTTCTAAGCACATCCTTTTTCCAGTTTCTTGATTAATCATACTGACATCTGACACTAATGCTGAATTTGAGAAGAATTTTTTTATTTTTTTTTTAATTCTGAAAGCTGTCCTTGATTAATATCAGGGCCAGGGATATTGCCTTGTGAGCATATATACACACAAAAATAATATGCATTCATAGAGAGGATTTGAGTTCATTATCTCTTCTGCTTTTTTATTGGATACCTGAACTGGAGAGGCCTGATTTTTTTTTTTTGTAAATTTACATGTGCAACTTTTTTGTCTCTGAGAAACTTTCTAGCCCCTGACTTTGTCCAAAACCTACCCTTATTCAGTCTTTTTTAAGATACTGATTTTCATTTTGCTTTTTTGTGGTTTGGGTTTTTTTTTGTGTGTGTGTGGTGTGTTAGTTAATCAGTAGAGCTTCTAAAAATATATGTTTAAAATAAGAATGTTGACCTGATTGTCTGTATTTTTAGTTTTGCAGAAGTTTCATAAGTTCTGCTGTTAAATGTGACAGATCTTTGCCCAGTCCTTAATCTTTTCATCTTAAAAGGCAGATTAGATTAAGGAGATTGGATTGCATTTATAAAACAGGACACAATCAAAACAATTTTAAAGAGCCTGTTTGTTATTAAAACAGTATATGATTTAGACAGCTGTCTTAATGGAAATAACTTGATGTGCACCTAGAACATGTGCATGTAAGTATCTGACTTTTTCATAGCAGTTTACTTCTATAAAATGCAGAAAAGCTTTTGCTTGCTACAGTCCATTCAGCTAATTTTTTTAGATGAGTGACACTTTGAACCTTTTCTGGCTACATTGAAATGGGGTTTTTAGAGGAAAATGTGCCGATTTGTTTGGCTTTGGGTTGGATTTTGGGTTTTTTTTTTAATATGTGTTTATAAATATGTTATAAATAAAATTTCAGAAATAGCGATGGATAAACACGATTTAGCCCTGTGATTCAAGTAATATGTGGAGTGCTAATACCAGCACATAGAGCTACTCTAGGGATCTGTAAAAAGCTAGAGAATTAAGATCTTGGTGCTGACATATAATAAATCCAATTATATCTTAAGTTTGCTGTTCATAAATTTTTGTTTGAGGTGATAAGCAGCAGCTATTTTCTTTTTCTAATCTAACAGTTAGGCTGTGACCATGGGTCCTCCCCTGCAGTTGCATACTTTTGCCCTGCAGTCTTTTGATTAATGTGCATATCACACAGTGCTCGGTCACATTCCAGCCATTTCATAGCCTAATGGAAAAAATGCTGCAACACTACTTGTAAAAGAAGACTTTTTTTAAAAGTACTTGATTGGTAATTGATCTGCGGTTAGAAAATGGACTTGTTCTGCCAAAGAACCCTGTCTTTTTTCTGTGAGTAAATGCAGATGTTAGTGTTTTACTGATCTTTTTTCCTCCAGACAACCCTCGCAGTAGGAAATGTCCAGAGATGGAGTCTTTGTTGCTTGGATTTTTTCTTTAAGACTACCAAAACAAAAAACTTGCAACAAAATCTAATCTCTGATTTTGAATTCAGAAGCAGGAACCTAGGGAGAGCTAGACAGGTATATATGTGAGTTATTTTTATTAAACAAGTGACTAGGCAATGGATTGCTAGCTTTTGGGGAATGCTTCATTTTACTCCTTTCAAGCATTATTTCTCTTTTAGAATTGTGATGGGGGGTATTTTTTTTTGCTCCATGGGGAGGCGTATCATTTAGTATGGGACTTTTGCATCCAGCACAAAGAAGGATTCAATATCGAAAGGAATTATACAGGGAGGAGAGAGTACTGTAGTAGTTTGCAAGAAAGGGCGACACAGAAGGAAATAGTTAAGTGCTGAAACAAGAATATGTAGAGGCATCTAGGAATAGGACATCTTTTTGTGCAGAATAAAATTTCTGTATCTATCTTATGGAATATGTTTTAGAATTGTGTGTGTCCATATGGGTATATGTATTTGAATCCTCTGATATGTAAGGGCGGATAGATAATCCAAAAATAATGGAATAAAATAGTTTATGCTTAGGAAGAGTTAGAAGAGGTGAGGTTCTTCTCTAATGCCTCACTGTTTTTTGAGTCTGGTAACAGCAATAACTGGTAGAATTTTGGGTTGATATGTTTAACTGGGCAGGTATCAGTAGGAACATTACAGTAACATCTGACTGGTTTATACTTTTTATTAAATGCTTGCAAATAGTGCACTTCCTCTGACTCGGGAAAATCAGTTCTTGAGGTGCTTTGATAAGGTGCATACTGCACTAGATCAGAATTTTGCCAGCTGACAGTGTCCTATTTAGCAAATATTCTTGCTTCTAGAGTGCTCTTTAGCCTTCTCTCCAAATGGCATTTCTTTCTGTGTGGTAAGCAGTATATTGTATATACAGTTCTCTAGTGAGACATTGGATGCCTTAATTAGTGTTGTGAGCTGTACTGGATTTCACCTGTGGAATATCCTGCACAGCCAGAATTGGGCTTTCCATGCAGCTTTTGTACTGCTGCACTTTGCTTCCTTGGTGGTTACAGGAAGAAGTCTTTGACCTTTTGTGTGTAGGGTGTTTTTGGCATGTGTGGAATGGTTCTGGAAGGGTTGGGTTTGGTTTGTTTATTGCCCTGCAGACAGTACAGAATGAGAGTAGTAGTTCTGTATTGTTTATTTCCTTTTATTATACAGAAGACTGACAAACTCAGAATTGAAAACATGTATAGGTATTCTTTGTCCAAAATGAAAACCATTAAACTTGTTTGAAATGTGTAATTTATTAGGAATTTTAGTTTTCATGTGCCCGGTTATCAACTGTTTTAATCTTGTGCTCAAGTTTGAGTCTAGCATTATGGTCAGAATACTGGTAAATTTGAGGTTAAAATTAGATAAAGGAAATTTCTCACAGAATATAGCCAGGTTAGTAATCGGTGATTAGTAATCCTCTGTGAATTTTCATGTAAAAAGTACAGCTTAAATGATGTCGTGATAGCATTCCTATTTTAATATCATTTAGTTAGCTCATAATGAATAAATGAAGGTTCCTGAATCTTAAAAGTTCTCCAAGCTGATATTTTGATACCAGTAAGGGAGATTGACCTCAGTATCAAGTCACAGTTTTAAAAGGTTGTTAATTTTTTGAAACTACCAGGATTCAAAATTCTAGCTTACTTGAATTTATTAGAAGATAGCCGACCAGCCTCTTGTGGCTGAAAAGATTTTGTCAGCTAATGTGTGAGAATTCATACATTATTTCAGACTCAAAACATCCCCTGGTTTTTTGGTCTGCCTGAGGATTTCTTACTTGAGTTGATTCACATTATAGGTACAATACATATTTCTTGTTTTAGGTAGTTTCTCAGTACTTGATACTGGAAAGTGACATACTTTACAGAAGTTGTGATTGGTTCAAAAACATGTTAATTTGACAGTCTTTAAAAAGCATCCATAAAGTATCAGAGTAGTTCTTGAAGCTCAATAACTTAGTGCATGTGTAGTATTCTGCAAGCATGTAGAAACTGGTTATTAAAATTCATTAAAATCTTTTATAGTCTAAGTAGAACTCATAATCTTGTAGGTAAAAGATACAGACTTTCTTCTGGTGCAGATGACTTTCAGAACTCTTGAGAGTTGACTTTTTTTTAATCTGTACCTTTTTATTTTAATGTGCCAAGACCGAGCATAATTTTATGTTCAAAAATTGGGTGTAATTTACTTATCAAACACTTGTTCTGTAACTAAGCAATTCTTAGTTATCTACCATGGCAGATACACATGGAATCATGTATCGAAAATAACACTTTGGTCTCAATGACCTCTGAAGGGCCCTTCTAACACACATACTCTATGATTCTATGAATATTACTGAATGTTCTGTGATTAAGATTAGTTTAGCAAAGGAGTTATTTTCATGTGGCAAAATTGTGCCTCTTTGACGTTTAGCTCTACATGAACTGCAATTATTGGATCTTTTATGATTTCTTTTCGAGAAGAACTGCCTCCTGCAATAGGAATTTAAATTTAAGCAGTATCAGCTTTTTTTGTGTTTCCTTTTACCAACTTTGTTGTCTTTTTTTGAGTCGGGTATATTCTGCTACTAAAAGTCAGAGTGAACTTGCATATGTTGTTGCTGATTAAAAACGTGAACAGCAAAAAACCTTTTTATAAAAATCTTTATATAAACATTGCTTAATTATGAATCTTGTTAACTCATATCTTATTTGTATTTTGTTATTTCCTACCTAGAAGTGGAAGAACTGTTAACTTCCCTTAAGCATATCCAGCATGTTTTGGTAGACCCTCAGAGCCAAGAGGATATCTCTCTCATTTTACAGCTTGTTCAAAATACTGATTTCCAGAATGCATTTAAAATACACAATGCTGTTACAGTGCATATGAACAAAGCCAGCCCTCCATATCCTCTCATCTCCAACGCACAAGAACTAGCACAAGAGGTATGTACAGTATGCTTCTCTGTGATATATGTGAAACCTGTAATCATAGCTGTTGTTGAAATATGTACCTGTCAAGCTTGTCTGACTTACTGAATGGTGAATATGAAAGGGTTTATAATAGTCACTGATTGCTGTATCCGGTTTTTCCAGATTTCCAAAGTGTAACCAGAACAATATTTTGGGGATGCAGACTCCCCTTTTAGCATGGATAGATATGCAATAGAAAAGCTACTATGTTTAAACATAGGAAAAGGGAGTGGTTATGAAAATCTAACTCCTTTACCTTTACTATTCTTTATTCTAAGTATTCAGGAATTGAATTGCAACTTTCTATTACTGTCTTTCCACTGAGCTGAGCCATGATTCTTAAGTTGAGAGGCATCTCTAGAAACACGGCCATACTTGAAACAAGCATACTGCTTTAAAGTGAGCAACAGATTCCTTAATACTTTCTTTCAATGTTAAAATTACTGCTGTGCAGGTCAGATTGCACTTAAATTTTGTCTGACAGATGACAGCTCTTTGATATGTTTTTTTAGAAATTATTGGTTTAGACATTTACCTGAGCAAGATTTTTAACTTTAATTTTTTACAGTTTCTGACAGGTTAACTACTTTCTTTGGTGCTACTTTATAACCATTAGTAGTAATTTACAGAAAACTCACAGCATTGCTGTAAATGGAGTGAGTTTCTGCATGTGGCTGGATGCAGCCAAGACACTCTTGAGGGTTTGCTCAATAACCTTATCTTCATCTTCTATGGCCAGGTGCATGTATATATTGAAGTGTGGCTACACCTTATATGGGTATACATTTGTTAATATGTTTAAACTTTGAGCTTGAATACCAGTATCAATGCAAGCGTCGCGCTGCCGTGTTCAGCAAAGCCAGATTCAGAGGCTGGGTAAATGTTCCTGCATTTAACACCCCATGAACCAAACTTAGCTATTCAAAAACAGGCTCTGGTACACCAGTTGGAGTACCTGCACAAGGACGTAGCTATTCTCCAGTTACTCAGTGGTGCATCACTCCAATTTCAGTATGCCATCAAGTTGGTGTTTCTTTTTGGTTTTTTTGGGGGGTGGGTTTTTGTATGGTTTTTCTTTCTGCCTGAAGCAATTTTGGGTTTTTTTTTTCAACAGTTCTTTCCGTTCTCCTTCCCTTTTCTAGACTTTAACCTTGTAGGTCAGGGAAAACAGCATTGTTGCAGGCTTGAACTTCTTTTGCAGAAGAAATTACTGATTCTTGAGGGGTGTAACTTAAATATTATCTAAAGGTGCAGTGTGCTGACTAAATTGCAGCTCAGGATTTTCCTGTTTAGATCTGTCAGCAAGGCTGTGCCAAAACCAGGTGGGTGAGTTTACATAGGAGCTTTCCTCTGGCTTTTTATCGGGTTGTAGGGTGCTGTAGGATCCTCAGTAGGCTGCTTTGATGTCTGTGAGCCTGAAGGAACCTTTTCATCTAACTTCTGATTGTAAACTATTTCCCCAAACACCCACTTGACACAAGACTAGCTTGGGATTTCATTCAGATACAAGCCAGAGTTTTTGAATCTTCATTTATAATATAGGAAGTTACAGATATATTTCTTAAGAAATCTGTTTTTTCCCCTTCATGGATATGAGATACTTTTATTTGCTGCTTAATACAAATTTCCAAGAAAATATGCCTAGGCAAAATCTACATCTGTATTCAAATCTTCACATTCCTCTCCATCTTCCCTACCCCTCACCTTCCCAACACATTCCTCTCTTTCTTTTCCAGATGATTTGGTAAACACTAAAGTCAGAGAGTGCTGTAAAGCCGTTTTCATGCCTCTTAGCAATCCATGAAGAA
Organism: Psilopsiagon aurifrons; assembly: GCA_025447955.1. NCBI lineage: Eukaryota > Metazoa > Chordata > Aves > Psittaciformes > Psittacidae > Psilopsiagon > Psilopsiagon aurifrons. Next base: position 8,305 of record JAOEHY010013587.1, on the reverse strand, counting down.
GGTTAACCATAAAGAAAATATTTCTTTAATCTAAAATTCATTTTATCACCCAGAAGAGAGACATTTGTTTTGATTCTTCATCTCTCATCCTTGTCTTGTCCAGTCTTGAAATTCCTGAAAAGTCAATATATTGCATATGTCTGTTCCCATTTTCATATGTAATCTACTTTCTCAGTGAGTCATCTTTGGGTGTATTTAAGTGACTTGTATTTTGCAATATGTTAAGTGGCATCCTGAAACAATCAAGCTAGAAGTTCAGGACAAATATTTCTGACTGACAGAAACTCTAACAAAGAACACTTTGAAACCTCCATTCACATCACTCTCTACTTCCTGGTACATCCTGAATAGAAGATGCTTGCGCTTATGCTGTTTTTTTTGAGATCCTTTGCTCCTTTTGGGAAGGTTACTGTATTTGTTATGGTAGCAGTGTGGGAAGAAATAATTTCTGCTTTAGGAAAAGTTGGGATTGGTTTTTTTTTCAGCCTGTCAAAATGTCTGTCTTGCATTCCCAGGTTTTTTATTGTACTTTGATTTTTGTTTATGTCTCTTTTCCATCCCTAAATATAGGCATGAGAAGCTCCCCCCAAAACGAGTTTACTTACTGTTTATTTACTTCAGGGTGCTTTTGAAAAGAATTGCAAATGCCTGGGTTTAAGATACTGGTAATACCATGATGACAGAAGCCACAAGGCATTACAAGAAAGAAAAACAGCAGATACATGCACAACATTAACTTTAAATGGCAGGTAATCTAGTGTGCATATTTCAGTGCACAGGTCATCAGTGACAGTGTTTAATTCAAACTGTTTTGGAGTGCATGTGCTCATTTAAAGCTACAGACATTTTATTTGAGGTTTTATGGTGTGGAAGAGAACCTGTTCCAGAGCGCATGCTTCTGTAGCTCTCACAGGAAAAGAAAGTTTGCAACATAATTTCATATTACAACATGGAACATCCTCATTTTTTATTTTTTTTTTTTTTAAAGGTAAATATTAGTGTTTAATTAAACTAGAGTTTTGGAAGTGTGTTTGGGGAGAATTATCATTTGCAATGAAGTTAATTTAAAAAATCTTTTCATTTACTCTTTAATCACTTTTTTTAAAATGTAATGTCTTATCACCAGTATGTTGTGAAAACTTGTTGATTTTTGAATTTTTTAACAATTAACAGTCATGAGAGTAGAATGGTGCATTTTTATTTTCTAGTCTCCCTTAGAAAATTATTAAAACTGGTGGTGTACTGATGCAGTTAACTTCTCCCAGGGAGTCTGATAACCAGGCACCAACAGCTGAAGATTTTTCTTTCTTTTAAGAAGGAACTTTAATTGACTTTAAAAGGTGGAATGAAGCACCTGAGCTTAAGGAATTTATTTTAGAAGGCTAATCTTCATGTAATGTGGTGTACTCCAAGTCTGAAATAAAAATAGACGGGAAACATCAAGTGTAATTAAATTGATTTTTAAGTCCATTTAAAATGGACCAAGATGGGGGAAAGGATTATGGGACCATTGTCTTAATCTTGACCTTGTAAGGCTCAAACAGGGGAGATTTAGGTTAAATTCAAGGAAGAAATTCTTTACTGTGATGGTGGTGAGGCACTGGAACTGGTTGCTTAGAGAAGTTTTCTGAAAGCTCCATCCCTGGCAGTGTTCAAGGCCAAGCTGGATGGGGCCTTTAAGCAACCTGATCTAGTGTGAGGCATCCCTGCCCATAGCAGGAGGTTTGGAACTAGATGATCTTAAGGTCTTTTCCAACCCAAACCATTCTATGGTTCTGTGATTGGGTGCATCATTCAAGACAGTTTGCAATTTTTGGCCTGTAACAGCGCGTGTCAAATACCTTAAAGATGTTCTTGCTGGTAGATATACTTAATGGGCTGAAATTGTATAGGCTATGTTCCTGAAGGTTTCAGACTTGCTACTGTTCACTTCAGCAAGTGCAGGCAATTAAACTACATCAGTACTTTGAGAGGATGCACTGGAAGCCTGTCACTTCTGGTATAAATGCACTAGAATGTGCATGTATATTCCCTCTGACTGACCTGCTCACCTGAGAGTAAACAACAAAGGATTTTGCAAGTGTGGTTAAATTCTGAGTATTTAGTATTATTTCAGTATGTGCCTCCAAATTATGGTATGTATAGTGAAACCAAATTGGTAGCTTTTGGGAAGTTGCTTGAACTGAAGTTAACAGAATTAACAATAAAATCTAGGCTGAAGAGTTAAGAAAATACTATTATTGCTACATATTTAGTATTGATTGCTATGCTACCTGTAGTGTGTCACTTCTGGATTGTCAGCCTATATTCAAATTTCTTCATCTGATAAAACTGTGGAATTCATTAACACAAGTTACAAAGGAATCTGACATGCAGCAGTACTGGTGTAGGAAGTGGTGTATATAGCAACCTGATGCTTCCCTAGAGCTTCATTAAATAAACAAATAATAAATGCATCTTTCTCTTAGGGGAGGGAGGATGTGATTAATGTTTTGAATAATCATATTTTTGAAAGCAGAAATTCAACTTGATTAAACAGTATTCACTGTACGCAGAATGACTGGTTGGGCCTCGTTGCTTTCTGTTCCTCTGTCAAATCCCCAGTATTTGACCTTGCATTCGAAAGGTGTCTTGCTTGCAGGACTTCTTAGTTGCTTTCTAAATAGGCTTTCTTGTAAAAGCATCATTCAGATGGAATAAATAAGGATTTTAAATCTTGTAGCTTCTTCAAGAAAGGAAAGTCACTTTAGAGACTGTAAATAAAGCTTTATGAGAGTCTTTTGCATAGAAGAATCACTTCTTTCAACACAGGAATATTTGTTAGTGAAATATATCCTTTACAGTGCTCTGTCTGCCCCATGGCAAAACTCAGGCTAAGCCAGGGATAATAGTTTCCTGACCAATTCAGAGGTATGACTGAAAGTCAGGCCTCTAAGAAGCTGAAGTCTTTCTGTTCTCTGTGGCTAAGAAATCACTTTTAAAGAAATAAGTAAATCTGGCTTCTTGTTTGATTATTGTAAGCTGTACTAGATTTGTTCACCAGGAGGGATGTTCTAGGGATGTCAAATGGAAGGCTTTTGGAGATTGTGCCAGGTTTATTAGCAAGCACAGGAGTTTGTTCCATGTGACACTGTTTGCTTGACAGCATAAGGGTCTTGCTCCATGGGAGCAGTTAACTTAGTGGCTTCTGCTAGGATTTGAAATTATCTTTATGGCTTTCATTACTGTTACCTGGTAGCATCCAGGAGTTCTTAGCATTTCTGTAGATAATTCTTTCTAAGATAAAGGCTCTTCAGAACTTTAGGTACTATTAGAACACCCCAAAAAACTTAACTATTTTCACTTTGGAACATGTGTTTTCTTGATTCTTTGATGTCACATTATCTCATTCTTAAGAGTAAAAATCTCTTGGAAAAAGTCTTTTCCATACCACTGGAAGCTGCTGCTTTGATATGTATAATTTATTCTTGATGTCTCTGGATTCATCTGTGCCTTTGGTCAGATTAGACCAGAGGATAACGACTATGGGAAGAATCTTCTTCAGCTTCACCTTTAGCTAAGAGGGACTTCCCTGCTCCTGGGTTTCTCTATAAGTGTATCAGTCTACTTGCAAGAGATGGTGGCAAGGGAAGTTCAGTAACTGTATGAGAAAGCAAACCTTTTTTGGTAGCTGTGGCTGCTTGAGCAAATACTGCCCTTCTGTTAATGAGGATTATTTTGGAAAAAGCCAAATAAACCTGGTTTTCTGGGGAAAAAAGTTATGACTTGTACACTCTGAGGCAGGGACTCCAGGATGCATTGCAAAATTTGTCTTGGAATCTTTGGTCTTCCTGTGGATGGAAATAGCTTGGGTAAAAATAAGCCACTTGCTTTTAAGGAAAAGGGAGAATAACCACATTAATGAGAAATTAGTCCATTTAAAAGATGCAGCATATTCACTTAATAGACTTCATCATGATGGATTTCACTATTGTGTTCCTTACTAGAGTTCATTTTTTTGTGTGTGTGCATCTTTTTGTTTTTGCTGAGCTTATTGCCAGTTCCTGGTATTGGCAATACACATGATGCACTGGATACCAGTTTAGGTTTGGTAGATAATTACTGAGGCAGAATGTGCTGCAGTTATCCTGTGGTCTCATCACGTGTTTCTCTAATGTGTACCAGATTAAGTTTAGTCAGCCAGTGTAACTACTACATGGATATGCTTTACTTTGAGTGAAAAGGATAATTGCATTTGGGTTTGTGCTTGAGTAGGGGAGGAAGGATTGATAAATCATTGGGAAGATTAAGAGCTTTATTACTTGATTTCTTTTTAGGTACAGAGTGTTTTGAAACCCAGTCATCATAAGGATGGGCAGGAGCTTAATGCTTTGCTGAGTGCCCCTCATGTGCAGGTAAAGCAAAATGAAACTTCTAATCTAATGGAAGTATTTCTTTATGTGGTTTTCAGTATAACTTTTTTGATTTTGCAAATGTCTTGTGCTGACTGGGCAAGGATGGATTTTTATTCTTGAGCTCTGCAGATCTCAGTACTAAGAGGAGAAGCTTCCAGTTCCCAGCAAGTAATGGAAACTTCTAATCAAGTATAGTGCATGAATGCATTCAGCCCTTGCTACATTCTCATGTGTAACAGGGTAATTTGCACATAAATGATGTAGCAGTAGATCAGTAAGGTCAGAGCAACACATGAGCTGCCTTGCTTATTTCTGGGGGTTTTTGACAACGGTTCCATGCCTAGCATAGGGTGTGTAAAGGGAGTTTTGTCCTGTGGTAATGATGTAATTCCATGAGTAGTTTTCACTGCAGTAACTTCTTGTGTCTATATCCTAATTCACACACAGAGTAAACCAGTGTCTGCTTTGTTTAAGGAGAAGCTGTAAGTCCATAGTTGTGTATTCAGTTCTTTGGTTGGTTGGGGTTTTTCTTATTCTTTTCTAATTTGAAAGGAAAGTTTTGGAAAGTATTAGGGACTACATAGATGTGATAGGTTATTTTTGTATTGTTTGAGTCCATTTGCAATGTTCTGTGACCTGCAAAGACTGTTCCAATTGCAGAATTTCATTAAACTCTACTATTTTGTATCAAGTTTGAATTTTTAATTTTGTGTGAGGTGTGAAATTTTCTCTAACTGTGCTGATTTCGTTTAACACTAGGCACTTTTACTGGCTCATGATAAGGTTGCAGAACAAGAAATGCAACCAGACCCTGTGACAGATGAAAAAATTTATGAGAATGTTGGTGTGTATGGAGGGGAGACAGTTAAAATAGTTCGCATTGAGAAGGCTCGGGATGTTCCTTTGGTAAGCACTGTTACTCACTCTGTTATATGTAAAGGGGGTAGTAAGCTTTTTGTCCTTTGCAGATTGCTATGAAAGCTTTGGAATTTGAATGTGGAGGTAATTATTAACTTGTAAACACTCCCCCTCCCTCCAAAATGAGAAATAGTCAACAGATGGTAAACTTGTTTGTATCTTCATACAACAGTAGCCATGCTACCATTTAAAATCTGTCAACTTGTAAACTTCTGTCAATTTGTGTTTTGAAAGGACCCCTTGACAGCAGTCACCGTCTCAAACTTTAGCTTATACATTTGTGACAGCCATGGTTGGTTTTTGTTTTGGTTTGGTTTTTTTGTCATTACTTTGGGGTTTTTTTTGCTTTTGGGTTTTTGTTGTTGTTTGAGGTTTTCAAGCAGCTCATCTTCTATTTTGCATTTTTCAAATAAGTGTTTACTTAGGAATACATTTTTTTAAAAGCATCTTATGCTGTGGAGTAATTCAATTCCTTAATCTCCAGTGCAGCTTGAAGAAATAAAGTGGTGTTGGTTTTAATTGGAGCATTGGGTGTATGTATCTGAGCTTTCACTTGAGTTCACTTTCAACACAGTTTCTTTACTCCCTTGGCTTGGAATATATACAGTAGATGGCTTTGAGTTTCATATGTGTAATAAATTCGGAATGTGTTGCCACTACACAGGGCGCTACTGTTCGCAATGAAATGGATTCTGTTATCATTAGTCGAATAGTGAAAGGAGGTGCCGCAGAGAAGAGTGGGCTGTTACATGAAGGGGATGAAGTTCTGGAGATTAATGGCATTGAGATTCGTGGAAAAGATGTTAATGAAGTTTTTGACTTGTTGGTGAGTTGTACGCTTCTTGTTTTCCCTGCAAAAAATACTGCTTTCATAAGACTGAAGCCTGCTGGATCTGCTTGTCATTTGTACTCACATTTAGCATTACTTTAAAAGTATTATAGTTCTGATAGCCCTTCACATATAAACACTAGCTATTTCAAGTTTTCTTTCCTGATGCATAGTATGATAGTAAGAAGAATGATGGCAGTTACGTGCAAAAATGAAACCTACAGGGGTGGAAAAGTCAAGCTGTCATGTGGAGTCTTGGTTTTAATGATTTCTAAGAAAAATTTAACTCTGAAAAGCCATGATTTTTCCTCTTTGTCTCTGATTGAGTCTATAATTAATAAACATGTGGCTGTGTGGTTGTGGTTGTATCTGCTGGGATGGAGGTGATTTTCTTCATAGCAGTTTATATGTTGCTGTAGTTTAGGCTCGCTTTGGACTGAAACAGTGTTGATAACTCACCAGTGTTCTTTGTTGTGAGCAATGCTTGTGCAATGTCAAGGCATTGTACAAAGATAGGATGAGAAAGTTGGGGACCTTCAGCCTGGAGAAGAGAAGGCTGCATGGAGACCTCATAGCAGCCTTCCAGTATCTGAAGGGGGCCTATAGGGATG
>JAOEHY010013583.1:0-15417 GCA_025447955.1 Psilopsiagon aurifrons | reverse complement strand
GTCCTTCTCCACAGGGCTGCTCTCAATCTCTTCTCTGCCCAACCTGTAGCTGTGCCTGGGATTGCTCCAACCCAGGTATAGGACCTTGCACTTGGCATGGTTAAACTTCATCAGGTTGACATCAGCCCACCTTACAAGCATGTCCAGGTCCCTCTGGATGGCATTCCTTCCCTCCAGCATATCATCCGAATCACACAGCTTGGTGTCGTTGGCAAACTTGCTGAGGGCACACTCAATCCCAGTGTCCATGTCACTGACAAAGACGCTGAACAAGACCGGTCCCAACACCAATCCCTGAGGGACACCACTCATTACTGGTCTCCAGCTGGACATAGAGCCGTTGACCACAACTGTTTGCGTGCGGCCATCCAGCCAGTTCTTTTTCCACAGAGTGGTCCACCTATCAAATTGATATCTCTCCAATTTAGAGACAAGCATGTCTTTTTCTTTTTTTTGAAAATAAACTTTAATATACTTATCCATAGTTATCTTCTTAAGGCATCCTTTCTTAAGTACTCCCCGCTGGACCTAACCAGTGCTGCCATGGCCACAAAACCAAGACTAACAAGCGGCTCAAGCTTGTGCTTAGCTATAATCATCAGGGACAATTGAGTAGGTTTTGCTTCAGACTGTGAGATTCTTACCAAAAGGCCTCAGGCTTTCCATAAGAAACCACTGTCTATTTTAGCAGGAACTCCTACATGATTCCCAAGAGCTCCTATATGTCTTTCCTGCCAGTGTTTTTGCTGGTTCCCTTTTAATGCTGTGTTTTGCATGCTACTTCATGTGAGGGCTTTCCTAAGGTCATTGCTACTGAAGAACTGGCTGTTCTGGCTGAGAAAATGATCAAGCTGAGAGGGATACTCTAAATCTGATACTGTTTTGTGGCCAGATAGATCTGGATCACAGAGAAGCAATAAAATGTCTTTCATTTCTGTTTTCTTGCCGCTATCTGAGTAGCTTATTGCAGGACTCAGAAAGCATCAACAGTATCTTGCTATAGGCAAAACTCTTCTCTAAGACTTTAAACTATTCTTGGGCACTTTTGGAGTCTACATCTCTATCTGTAAATCAGGACCAGTGGCATGATCTTCAAGTGAAAAAAAAAAAAACAGTAAAAAAAGACATAGTATATGTATGCTTTTAGTCTAATTGTAACATGTAATATACTTATAATGTGTAATTATTCCAGTTTTACAGATAGGGGAACTGGGGTGCAGAAAATGATGTGTCATGTGAAATAATACAAGGGTTTAGTTACGAAATTGCTCTTTTCTGCTCCTGTGAGCTATAAGAAAGCTGTACTATTCTCTTTTTTTTGCAAGATACATACATTAGCACTCAAATACTCTAGCATGAATCTCATGTTGTTTTGACCTTCTTTCATACATTTATTATCCACTTAATGGTAGTTAAAAATTTGTGAGGAAGTTCTGAAACATCTCATATGTCTTATTTAAAATATATTTGTTGCTTAATTCACTTTAGCATCTCATAACCTATACAATGCCTAACTATGACTGCAGACTGTAACCACAATTTTTCACATTTATGGGCTTTCCTGTAGATTAATCTAATGAAAAGTAAGGATTGGGCAGTTGTATCTGAAACTTTGTAAATAACGGTGCTTGAGGCTGCTGCCTGAGTTGTGAAAGAAGCACTGTTTTTCTCCTATGACATGAAGCTTTAAGGACTTTATGTCCTGATCAAGAAGGAATGCTTTAATAAGCATCCATGTTAGAGGGTTTGTGCTGTGTAAGCTTGGTAGAGACCATATGGGCAAAAAGGCACATTGTGTGGTGACAACTGCCCTGCTTGTCATCTCCAATCATACTTGCTCTAATCCTTGTTTTAATTTACTCTGCTTGTACAGCACCAATCCTTCCAGTGCGGTCCTTAGGGTCCCTTCATTCCTGCCATTTATGACAAGGAATATGCAAAGGCACAATTATTCATCCGCTAAGGTGACAGAGAAGGGCTCTGCTTGGGAATATGTTCCCAGACTTGCAGCATCATAATGTCAGTTGTTAAAGCACTTTACAGTTGCAAGCAATTCTTGAGAGACTTTTTTTTTTTTTTAATATAAATATTTCTGAACAGAGAAGTGCTAAGGCTGAATTAATCCTTACTGATTAGAAAGTGCAGTGCTGGGAAGTTTTTATGTAACATTCCCCAAACTTTGCCTTTTATTCAAATGGGATGGTTTTTGTCTTTTACTTGCTCTTATCATTTGTTTAACTTTAGACAAAGGATAGTAAGTTGAGCCACCCTTATTAAGTCTTACAGATCGTATATTGTTTATATTCTGCTGTACACCACATTCCTAAACAGACCAGGAGAAAAAAAAAAAAAGGCAAACAAAAAGCCCTCAAGTGTAGCATTCAGCCTCTCAAGTCCATGATGTATTTCATTTGCTACGGTCAGAGCAATTTTAACAATGCCTTTCATTTTCTTATAGCCTAAAATGATTTTCTTTCTGTGAGGCCATTCTCCAAAACTTCTTTTCCCCTTTCAGGGTATCATTTGCAATTTAAAGCTAACCTGGTGAGTGTAGTCACAATAGGCTTGCCCATAAAATGGTTCAAGGCCTGCCTGCATGCCTAATGAGGTTGATGTTGAGCTATTTAGCTCTTTGTCCTTCCATAATATCTACTTAATGCAGTTCAATGGGAGTGGATTGTTAGAAGCATTAAAGATTCTATTAAGTCTTTACTAAAGCCACTCTATTCTAGTCCAGCTGTATAGTGGCAAGAGCATTAAATTTGAGAATGTAGTGGGAACAAGGGGCCTGAAAAAGCACCTATAAAAAAAGGACAAATTTCCTAACGAAGTAAGACCACACTCAATTTAAGACCTGTTACTTTTGTATCTAGATCTAAAGAGTTTCTTAATGTGCATCTCACAGTGTTCTGAATTAACTCTAGTTTCCCTTAATGAATGAACAAAGTATAGTTTTAAATCTTCATTTAATTCCAAAGCACATGAGTCAATGTTTGCTTTGCCGCGCCATTGAAAATAAATAATGTTATAATTTTAATCTCAGAGAAACTACTAAATTGTTGCAAAGGCCTCCTTTCAGATAACATTTCAATGGAATGTATTTTCCCATTTGCTTAAATACTGTAATGAGATTGGCCTGCATCATGAATTCAGGAATCTGTGCACTTTGGGGGAAGATAACACTTCTGACAAAAAAATATTCATTCAACACATTGTTTTGGTGAAGGGATTGTTTTTTTATCAGGCCTGTATGGTGCTAGCCACCAGCATTGAGAAGAGAGAAGGAAAAAAAAAAAAAGGAGAAGGGGTAGAATGGCCAGGATTTCACACAGTTGGCATTGACTTGGCTTGAAGAGGCAAGCACTAAGCTGTCTTTTCAACCATAGTAAAAACCCTCCATCTGGCCACCCTGAAACTCTGTTAGCTTGTTCAACTCGCTGTCGGCTGATTGGGCTTTGTGAAGCAGAAGTAACAACATCAATAGTATAAACCCTTGCCACTTGAGAGTATTACATTTCATTTCATGCTTGACTTAATCAAAACTGGGGAAATGAAATTTACACCTTTTTGATGTTCTTTTCCCTGCTGTTTAAGAAGAAGAATCTTAACCCATTTGATCCTCACATGCACCCAATAAATGACCAAATATGCCAAGCTGCCAAAAGCAGACGGCTGCCAGTTGCCAGTTTATGTCAGGTCACTGTGAGAGAGCTTAATGCAAAAGGTCTTGAGTTTCATACCAAAAAAACTCAATTTGCAGTACGGTACTTTGGTTGCAATGTCAACAATTTAGCTCCCCTCTCTATTAATATTAAACTATTATAAAGAAAGCAAAAATGTCATTTTACTGGAGGGAAATATGTTAGCAGGCGGCTGTTGTGTGACAGAGTCAGGAGAGAGTGACAGAGATGAAATGAAGCTGGGTTTGAATTGCTGCTTCAAACCCTTGACATTTGTTCCTTTCTTTTCTGGCTCTGATCTACATGATATAAATAGTTGTTGTTGTTGTTTTTCCTGCTAATAACAAGACAGTGCAGTACCAGATTAGAGATTGTATGAGTGAAAAATGGGACTGGTGACAAAATTTTCCCCTCTGCCTGGGGGGAGGCTCATTAAGCAGGAGAACAGATCACTACCAAAATACATACATACATAAAATCAACAGCTAACAAAGTTCTCTCTTGCATCTTCTGGTGGAGGAAGCTTTTATGTTCAGCAAAGGTGGGCCTGGGAGGAGGCTTTGCTGTTCACCTTGCTGCAAGATTCAGCATGTAGCTTGGAGTTTTCGCTGTGGGGTGAGTCTGTGAGATCTTGTCACCTGCGCTGGGGTGGACCAGTGTGGAAAACAATCAAACACAACACAACAGGTTTCTGCTTCCCAGTTGCTGCCCTGCTCTCTTGAAAGACCTTTTGCCTTTTGTCAAGGGCCTTGCTTTATGACTTGATGAAAACATTTGTAATAGATCATCAAATACTGATACATTCTGAGGGACAATATCCCATTTGTTAAATATAAATTAACATTAACACAGATCCCCCGTCGCAGAAAGGCGAAGGGTTTTGACACCTTTTCAGCAGGACAGGCCGGGCCCCAGCAAAGAAAGCCAAGGGCCTGTAAAGGAACTTGTCCCGAATGGTGATCCTCGCGGCTCTTGTGTGACAAGGTACATAGTTTCTATTCAGGAACAGGCAGATTATCGGTTACTATAGTTTCCCTAATGCTCAAATGGAGCTAAGGCCTAAGCTGAACAGAATAGGTTAAAAGGTGCCGATGTTTGGGCCTGCGAAACCACATGTTGAGAGTCAGAGACCAAACAAAACAAAGAGCACATCTCTCAGGTCTTTGATGTCTTCTCTGAGGGATGCGGAGGGAGAAAAATGCAGCCGCGCCCAGCGGCCGGTCGGCGGGGACAATGCGCCAGTGTGGGAGCACAGAGCGCCACGGGGTGTCGGAGCACCCGTCTCCTCTGCCTCTGCCATGGAGGTGGGGTGTTCCTAGGGGAAACCAATGAGACACTATCACAGCCTGTCTCGGAAAATCCTTGTAACCGCACATGCTTATTCTCCCATTTTTTTCCCCTCTACAAGACACGCGCTGTGGTCTCAAACACAAACAAACTCAGTATTCTTGGAGCACTAAGTTTAAAGATGCTTAATTTGCTGTTTTCTGCATGTGTTTCTTTTTAGTCTGTCCTGTAGTATTGCATTTGTTTTGTGTGCTTTTAAAACTCTTTACAGTGCTTCAGCTAACAGCTTTTTATTTCACTGCTTGCCTCAGCCTGCTTTGACTCTGGTGCTGTGGCTGCTTGCATGAATTACTCATTCTCTCTTTTTTTTTTTTTTCCATTTTTGAGTATACAATGTTTTCAAACAATTCACCTTCACCATAAAAATGTTCCATGTAGGATATCCCCTGATAGCACAAGCAATGCTTTTGCATTTTTCATAAGCAGGATTAAAATACCAGCTACTTGCATTCACCACAGAGGTTTCCTCCATTCTGTTGAAGCTCAGTTTAGTATTTTAATTTTTTATTAAAACTCTTGTAAGCAAGATAAACGTGCATCGGCACTGAAGGGAGACTGCCAGCTTTGATAGATTATATTGCCACAATTTGCTGCTCTTCTTTAAGCATTCGAGCACTTGAGATCCAAGTATTATGCAAAGCAAAATTAATCAGCACCTGCATCTTTTAAAATAATAGAATTCATGAATTCAAAAGTTTTATCGGCGTTATTGTTATTCTGATTGTCGTCAGCTCTTTATACCATTATAGAAAAATATCTAATTGTAACAACTGTATTCCTATAGTGAACATATTACTTGAATTCAAACCCTAACAATGGCAATAGGATAACTGTCCTTGAATTTGAGCCTTTTGTGATACATCAATAGGCTTACAATGTGCTGAATTAGCAGGCATATTAATGGGCAGATGCAGCACCAGCCCATTCTTTTTACCCAAATCTTCTTATGCAAATACCCCATGAATCCAGTTCAAAGAGCTAGCTTTAAAATGAGCTTCTACACGCATTCAGATGGGTCCTTTCACAACTAGCAATGGGACTTAGATAGAAAGTGACATGAGAAAAGTTTAGACACTTGTTTTTATAACTGAACATGATCTTGTTATCATAATCTGATACTGGTAACTGGCATGGTCGGGTTGTAGAATTTTAAGCCTTTAACAGAGGGAGATAATCTAGGCCTTTGTGCTACAATGTACTGAATTCTACACTTGGTGAAAGCTATCAATGAGAATCGCAGTTCATGCTTTTTCAAACAAAACTTTTTCATAGTAAAAGCTTTTATCCTATGATAATTACTTAACTGATTGTAGCGGTGCCTTTTACATTAGTGAGCTCACAACAAGGGCACATAAAAAAAGGTTTTGTTATTTTTGAATAAATAAATTATCAAATAAACAGGTTTTGTTTGCTTGTTGAACTAAATGGTAATGAGGTCATTATTAAAAATGCTAATGTGTGGTAGCATGGCTAGTAAAAGTTAATGTGTTTTGTGATCTTTCTTTTGTTTGCTGTGTTTCTTGTGATTATTTCTCATCAACAGCATCTGGGTGAGAGTGTTTTAGTGATTTAATTGCAAATTTAGGAAAACCTGACAAAGGAAAAGAACGAGAATAGGTTTTTTTTTTTTTATGTCGAAGCCCCTTCCTTTAAAGTTATTTTAAATTTGCCTGCCATTTTAATGAAAACCTAGGTGGTGGTTTGGATTTTTTTGAACTGTTTGTTTTAAGTAGTGCAAAAGATGGTGACAAGGAATTTCATGTTGACATTTCCCATACATTCTGACCAAGTTTCATTAAAGCAATGCTTCCTACAGAATTTTCTGTAGGAAGTGTAAAGGCAACCTGAGAATTGATTCTCAGCTGGAGAAAATTGGCATAACCAATTGACTCCTGTGGACCTGGTCAACACTGTTTCATCCTTGGCCACTATGTGGAGTTGATAGATGTAGATAATTTAAACCACATGAGATTATTGTAAAAAATGAGGGGAGAAATAATCTGTTCTTTTATCATTGCATTTAGAGAATCACAGTTTCTATTAGACTAGTCCTGTACAGCATTATTGATCACTTTATTCTTTATAATTTTTTCTGAAATGGATATTTATTGTGTATTCTGAAGCATTAATGAAGTGATTCTTATACCGAGATGTGTAGTGTAATAAATGAGCATAAAAGAAATATATCTCTTAATCAGTTATGTACAGAGCAATACAATTCCATATAGATGCAAACTGGCAAAAATATTATGGGTTGTGCTTGTCAGTCCTCATGGAGGAGTTCTTTGTTAAGATTTAATAGTAATAAACATAAGAGTTCCACTAAGTCTTCTTCTGGACATGTTGTGTTTCAGCATTAATTAACAATATTCTTTAGGGACATGAATACATTTGGTAAATGCTTTGATTTTTAGTATTGTTTTCTGTGTACAGTAAACCTGCAGTAACAAACTAATGTGCTGAAATAATGTGACAGATTAATATACATACACATAGAGGGCCCAATTCTGTACTCAGATGTATGTAAGTAGACCCTTCCTGTCTCAGAAGTATAACCCATCACTATTGATCCTGTTGAGCCACTACTGCCTTACTCATCTTCAATAAATTTATCTTTCAAATGAACATATTGCTCATCAGGAAATGTAGCTAAATGTAAAAGAACACATTAGGATGGTGGCTGACAGTCGGAAATCTGCGCCAAAGACCATAGTTCTGGGTGGAGCTCCTTCTGGGAAACATCAGCCACCTGAGCCAGCCCCACTCTGCAGGAGAGGCTTTTCAGGGACTTTGTAATATGTGTGTTCTTAGAGAATATACACAAGTAACTGTACATGTTCTACTTTTGTAATATTGCAGAATATTTATACATACATAGCTCTATCAGTCACTATTAAACTGTGATATTTAAAGTAACTGCTTAAATCTCTCAACTTTTCATACACTTTCTTTGCTTTATGGATGAAGCTGGGGTGATTAAACAAATATTTATTTTCTTGCCCTTTTTGCTGTATCTGGGGATGTTTAACCACAGCATGGAAAAAGGCACATAAGGAAATCAATGTAGGAGAACTGCTGAAAGGTTGAAGTGTCAAAGGTAATGCAGGAGGGAGCATAAATTGGACAGAACAGTAAAATGCCTGGAGAGCAAAAGGAGTGGTAGAGCAGTCGAAGGAGAAATAAGGAATCATCTAGAGCATGAGTATCAAACTGTCAAAGAGGAAAGGAAAAAAAAGGTGTAAATTAATGCCAGATAATATAATCCAGGGAGTAAAATAAATAAAAGGAAACTCCAGCCTCAGTTTATTCTTGTGAAAGATTTTGTGCCTTATTTTACAGGTCTGTAAAATGGGGACAGTAAGAGCAACTCTTTGAAAATGGATTTGGAGACTTGGATTGGGAATTTTCAAGAGCGTGGAGACTACTAATACCTGTTATTTTGCTACAGTTCACCAACAGGGAGTTCATTTTTTGTAATGTCAACAGTAACAAAGGCAGGGAAGAGCAGCTTGTACAAATTAAATTAATTTGAATGTGTTTCTGTCCCATTAATATATCTGCATGCCTCAAGACTGACAGAAAACCAGATCTGAGTTGGGAGAAGACAAAAATGAAATGTGTTGCGTTTAGAAATTACTTGTGAAAACTAGAATGGCTCTGAACATGGTTCAGTGTAAGAATGCAGAATTAAATGTTAATATACTGGTATGAAAATCAAGTCCTCAAGTCCTTTTTCTCAAGGAACAGATATTCTCTGAAAAGGAAGTTTAATGATGGTGGATACTTGCAATTTTAAGTATAATTTTCAGAATACATTTTAAAAAGAGATGCAGGGTAACCATTAATGGTGGGGCAAACCTTTTCTGTAAATCAAAAACAGATAAAATATTTGCAGCCACATTGTATTTTGATATTTTGCAAATGGAATGTTTAGACAGTCTAAAATAGAATCTTTTCCAAATGGCATTTTTCCATTAAAGTAAAATTAATCCATCTCAAAGAAAAGGGTTTCAGTATCATTCCTTGCACCTGTCTCCTTGACTTTTACGCATTTTAGTACTTTGAGAACCTGGGATAAGCATGTATTTTTGTGCTTTGAGGAACTGGATCCTACAATGTTTGAGATAAAACTTAGTTTTTGTTATAGACAAAGCTGAAATTCATCCCCAAGAGATTCAAATTCTTGATTTTCTTGTTTTGACATCTGGCACTGAAATAATAGTTTCATGCCTGTTTTTCTATTTCTTTTTGTGCACAGGAGGATTTTTTAATATTTTAAATGCTCATTTTTCAAATCTTCTCCCAGGGAACAGTTTGGCATGCTTTGGGCCCTCTGAGCAAACCAGTGTTTTCTCTCTACAGGTGTTCACCCAGCAGTAACATTGCACTGCACTGCATTCCAACCAGAACAAAAAAATGAATTTTACTCACAAAATATGCCAATGTTCCCAGCCTCGTGCCTTCATCAGGGCTGAAATGTTAGTATACTCTGCTAAATCCAAGTCAACAATAAAAGAATCATGAAAAGTACGAATGGAATTGTTTCTCGGCCAAGTGGAGTGCAACGAGGCTTTACTGTTTGATGAACAGCTGTAAATAATCTAGATTACCCCACTGCATTCATGCTGTATGGATAGTAACGCTGGTGCTTTCTCCCTAGCATCACCAGTCACTATCATTACACTCAGTTTGCTGCAGTTTTATAGCTTCTCTGTTTTGTTTTGTTTTGTTTTTTCTTTGTCCTTCCAGGTATTAGATGTGCAATGCCCTGTAGCAAATACAACTACAGCCTGAGCAAATCTCACCCTTTCTCTCTAATTTCAGAGCAGAATTTTACAGCAAAACCAGCATTCCTCCCATTATACTGCCATCCAGGGGGATTTCCACATGCAGGGACCACCTCAGAATTGAGTGATCTCTTCCAGGTCATGAAAGAATTTGGTGATGATTTTAACAGTGCAACCCAAATCATCTTATTCATCATGTGTGGTTCAGCTTGTGTCTGTCACTTACACCTGACAGGTGGGGAGGAAAAGAATTATTTACTTAGTAATAAATAACTTCTGTTTTCTGAGACATTTATCCTAATTGCACTAGGAATTTACATGGATGTCTTAAGTGCGGGATCACATTAAAATCTATCATGTAACAATATGATTCTTTTGCATGGGTATTGGTATAACTTTGGAGCCTGCTGGTAGAATGTCTGTCGGTAGAATAAAGTAGTAAGAGAGCAGTAGCTCCTTGGATACGCTAGCCATTTCTCTTGGAAATACTTGGTATGCTAGGAGAGGAGCTCAGTTACAGATTAAAACATAATGCAGGTGTGGCTTCATGGTATCACCATGGCCAGGGGGCTTTCTTTGTCAAGACTTAGTGCTCTGGTTTGGTTTAAAATAAAGGTATAGGTATTTGCAAGACCCCTTGGAGATAAAACTGCTGGGATGATAGTCTTGTGTTAGGCCACATAACAATCAGATGTCATGTCTGGAGCATGAATGTCTTCAGCTAAATGATAATCTGAAACAGGCAACACAGGTCAGAAGACTTAGAGAAAGAGTTGCTTCACTGTTTATGGTATGTCTATAAATACACAGCTCATTGACAGAAGAAAGGAGATTGGCTACTTAATCAGGATGTCTGAAAGAGGATGGAAAAAACAATCTGAACATGTTAAAATAATTTGAATCCCTGTAAATACACTGCTGAATACTGAAAACATGTAAAACTATTATTGCTCCCAAGGCAGGCTATAAATATTATTATTGTTTTTGCTGAATCCAAACATAAAATATTTTCTCCCTGGTTTATGAAACAGTTAACAAGATGGCACTAGCTAACTCTTACTCTCGTTTTTAAGATTTAGGTTTATTGTAGGTATCAGAGTTAATGCTGGTTAGACTGCATGATAAATTTCTGTTCTACAAGTGAAATATCCCTCTTCAGAAGCAATACCCTTCTTAAATCATCTAGTCTGTTACATCCCCTTAATCCCTTTATTTTTCTTGAATTTAGCATAAATACTTCCCTTTTTTACACCTCCATCTGTTTGTTCTACTTTTCTGCCATGGTTCCTGTCTATGAGGCATTGAGCTCTGTTTTCAGTCATAAGGGCATTAGCTAAAGCAGTAGTTTCCCAGAGTTGGTGCCAGAGAAGTAGACTGAACGTCTTGAGAATGGTGAAAGACATAAATATACAGAGACATATATTGATCTGTATGCATGCAGGAGTGGAGACAGATGGGTGGGTAGATAGACACACACACAAATAAATAATACAGCCTGTGAATGTGCATACACATCTATCAGAAAAGTCATAGAATTCTAAAACGCTCTCAGTAATAGTCTGGTTAATGAATACAAATGCACTGCAAACTCAAGCAAGCTTAATACTTACAATGGCTTGTTCCCAGGCATCTACAGATTGGTAAGGAGGAGAATTAACATAGGATTATCATATTTTACACATAGACATACTTGCCAATCCTTTTAAGAATAGTTTAAGGACAGATCTAAGTAGTAAGAATCTCTAAATATAGATTGTGCTAACTGCTTAGCTGTAATTCTTTTGACTCACTCACAGAATGACAAGACTTCATGTTCACTTGACTTCTATATAATCAAATAAGCCATTTTAATTTTTTGAATGTGGGAAGATAGCAGTCCATAAGCTATCCTAATTATTTAGCAAACTTTCATTTGATTAGCTAAGCCACATTTGGCACCATGATAAACTGTCCACAACTTCAATACTAACAAAAATCTGTTTCAAAAGTGAGTGCACGTTTTCCTGAGTTTCAAGATTCGACACATGTAAGGCACATTCCACAGGTGATAGAGGTTTTATGCAGGTGCAATCAAGTATCTATAAGATCACCTGATGTGTTATGCAGTTGTGTGACAATGTGGGCTGTGGTTTCATGATTATTAGTATCTGATCTATGTGCTATCAAAGCACTCAGGGTGTAAATTTAATCTGGATAAAGGGAAAGCACATGACTACATTTCTGTATATGTAGATTAGCTTACAATATGCAGTTTTTGCTGGCTGTGATCGGACAAACTAATCTGGTGTAAAGGCTGCTGATATGGTTGTTTAGGGTTTTTTTTTTTTTAATTATCTACAAAAATAAGAGGGCAGAATGAGTTTTTTCCACAATGTCCCTTTGCATCTTGAGACCACAGTCACAGCTTTTTATATGCTATTAGTTACCTAAAATCATGGTTTTAGCATATTGTAAAGTGGATCCTGAGATACAGATCCTGCTAAAAATATATAACTAATTCCCTATCTAAATGTTAGTATTGCTTTTTTTTTTTTTTTTTTTTTTTTTAATGGGAAGAATATTTGCTTTATTTTAATAAATTATTAAAATAACCTTAAAGAATTATTTTTGTAAATTATTGGACAGCTTTTCAGCTATATTTCAGAGTAGTTTTTGGCATAGGGAAAAGTAAGTTTAGAACACACAGTTGAGTAGAAAAGTTTTGTTTCTTCAGAGATTTAAGTTGTATCATGGATAAGGAGTTCTTTAGGGATATTGTGTCTGAAGGATTTTGCTATGTGTTATTTCTCACCTTTCTACCTCTTCCCTGTGGAGGAAAGAAGGGTAGTTAGGAAAGGGGAAAGCCCCACTGCTCAGTGCAGACAATCTAGTAAGGTGCAACAATCACAGAGGTGCCTTGGGAAGGTTTGAAGTGCTTGCTGGGAGAAACATTTTCCCTGTTGTACTGGGAGTTGGTCTGAGACCCTTGGAGATTTTCAAGAGCTGCCTAGACCAAGTCTTGTCTTGTCTAGTGTTCATGACAGTTCTGGGGAAGATTGGAATAGAAACCTTCAAGTTTCTTCCACTAATATTTCTGATTGTATTGGTCTGCTCTGATATTGCAAAGGTACCAGCAAGTAATTTGTTCAGGTAAATTTATTTAGGTGGGATTTTCATTGCTGATAAGTTTTCTTTGTTGGTGAAACTTTTCAATGGGATTTCAATGATTTTGTATGGGGCCCATAACTGTGAAATAAAATCCATGGTTCTAATACAAACCCTATATATTTTATATCAATCACAATTCCTACAACATACTGGTCACACTAAATGCCAGAAATTTTAAAAATCTTATTTCCCATTGAATCCATTACTTAACCCCATTCTGTACGTATGCTTGAAAGGCCACTTTCGTATGGACAACCTGTCAGCTTTATTAAACAAAAAAATAAAACAATGCCTCAAACTACAGCAGAGTAATTCCTGCTTTTTCTGCAGTAGGACTAGCCTGAAATTCTGTATTTTTTTGTGTGTTCATCTTCAGAGTTTGGCTTTAAAAGCCATTAGTGATACTTTTAAAACATTTTGAAAGGTACATGGTCAGATCAGATGTCCTTCTGTTGTGTCTCTGACTCTAACTTACAGTGAATGCTTATCAGTGTAAGAGCAGTATGTCATCCTTTCCCTGGTATATCTTGCCAATAATCAATGGTTCACTCTTCACTGAACTAGGTGTGATCTGAGAAAGTATCTCACAGCAGTGTTCAGCACTTTGCATGTTTAAACACACTGAAACACAATATTAATTATGGTGGTGCATCTGATGGCACTGTCATTATCATCTGATGGATTTTTCCAGAAGACTCAGGAACCAGATGTTCATTTGGTCAGTTTCCAAAAGAAATATGCTTTTCTATACATCTTTCATTTGGCATTTAATGGCATTTTCACAGCAATGCACTTGCAATTAAGAATCTTTTGATTGAGTTTGTGGGTTGGTTGTTTTTTTTTTGGGGGGGGAGGGTTAACACAACAATGGACTAAACTAAGTTTACAATTGAAATTGCATCAGGCAATGATTCAGTCTCAGTCACACTTCAGCTGCTCTGAATTCTCACTCAAATGCTTGTTATATCAGTTTTGGGAAGCTCAAGCCCTGGAAGCTGGCGGATGTGGGCTCTGCAGCAGATCACCTAGTTGGAGCAAAGGTCATCCTCTAATGGAAAGAAAAACAATAATAAACACTCCCACCATGAGGAGATACTGAGCTACCAGGAGGAGGGAGAGCTCTTGTAATATACCACCGTGACACCTGTGCTGTACAGATCTTTATGGTCCTCTTTCTTCCCACTGAAATAATTACCAAGTCTGAAGGGCCTTTGGCAGGCCTGAGCAATAGTGGAATGAGCTACTGTCAGTCTCTGCCTGCAGCATGATTCAGAGCCTGCCTCACTCAGTGGTGGTTCCCTCTGTTCTTACCCTCCTCCTGTGATGCCACCTTGTGTCCTGACCCATTATGGCCAGCCCTCATCAACAAGAGGTGTGTAAATGACCCTCTGTTCAATTCAGTCTGGAGAGCTCAAGAGGAGCTTTGGTTTGTGCATGGAGAAATTGGAGACCTGCCCGCTTCTGGCCATGCTCTTCCTGTTTGATGGAATCAGCCAACGTTCAATTCAGCACTTTCTTGATGGCTGTTGTCCCGGCTGTGGCACAGGGTGTGTCTGCTGTTCCTATGCTGTTCCTCCTCTGTGGGCAGACAGCCAAGTGCTGTGATGTTTCCTGTAGTCTGTGGCTGGTTCTAGCACAGATCCAAATTCTAAAACATGGAAATTTGAATTGTTAAGCCTTGAAGTAGTCTTTCACTGCTTACTGATATGCAGTGTGACATCAATGACATTAAAATCTTCTTACCAGTTATGTGTATTTTCATTATCTTATGCCTTTGTGCTGCTCTGGAAAAGTACCTGATTCTGTGCTAGCAAAGCTGTGCAAGTCAACTTTCCCCCTTGTCCTCTGGGACTGGGAAATAAGGGCAAACATGTCTGGTCTTTGAAACTAGGAGATACTACCAACGTACTCCATGTGACCTCTTGCATAGCTCAGGAAAGGGCTATGCTATGTTGTGAAGGGTGCTTAGCACTGGATGAAGGAATCTTCTCTGGAAAACCACATTTCAAATGACAGGAAAAATTGATTTGCACTACTGAGGATCTGAACATCACATTTTAATTGTCAAGGAGGCGTATTTTTTAGGATCTGATTATTATTTTTTTCCTTTGTGGTTCATTTACCTTTCATTTTTATAATTACTCTAGTTAAATGCCAGATCATGATATGGTTGAATTTGAGATCCTCAGGACAGTGGGAAGAGTGTGCAGCAAGCTCACTGCCCTGGACTTCAAGAGAGCGGACTTTGGCCTCTTCAGGAAGCTGCTCGGTAAGGTTCCATGGGATACAGCCCTAGAGGGCAGGGGGGGGCAAGACTCTTGGTTGATATTCAAGGATCACCTGCTGCAAGCTCAGGAGCGATACATCCCTACTAGAAGAAAGTGCTGCAGGAGGGCCAGGAGACCTCCTTGGGTGGATGAGGAGCTGTTGAGGTAAATTCAAAGGAAAAAAGAGTC
>JAOEHY010013581.1:0-20107 GCA_025447955.1 Psilopsiagon aurifrons | reverse complement strand
GGCCAGACCAAACATCACTAAGCCATAACTAAAAACATTGGTGTTATCAGCTCTGTTCCCAGGCCAAAAGTCAAAAATGCGGTGCTGCACCAACTACTATGAAGGAGAAAAATGACTGCTACTGCTGAGCCCATGACACCATTTATGATTTCCTTTTGGGTATTCCTTCATGGAAGGCACAGCAGGGAATAAGACTGCTTTAAGCCCAAAGCTGAAGAAATGTTATTACCATAATTGAAATTGTCAATACCAGGGAATTGGGGACCACTGCAATTAAAAAAAAATAAAATAATAATAATAATCTGAGCAATTGAGTGACCAGCAAAATCTCAGGTCTTCAAATAAGCATGTAACATTCAAGTAGTTTGTAATCTATTTTGAACACCTAAAAATCAAACATTAAGCATACATACTAGGGGAGCACTAATTATATGATAGGCTACTGGTTCTGATGGCTGCAGTCTTTGATGAGTCTTAGTTTCCAAGACAGAGTCAGACTCTGGGGAGCCAAGGCTGAAGGAAACCAAAACCAAAAAAGACAAAAACTAAAGTGTTTATCTTTCCTGTGACAAAAACTCCAGTGTGTGTCACTGGTATTTGTTATACACTTTTCCACAGGACAAGATCTGTGTAATCTAAAGAATTGCTTGCTGTTTTCATAAATTAAAACCCAGATGGCTCTTATTTATGTGATCTGGTTTGTATAAGCTCATTCAGATATGTGTTTGCGGCTAGATGCTTGTGATTTAATTCCATTTGGTAGCTAGAGGTACTAAGCTATGCATTCTTATATTGGTCTTGTTATACTTACGTTGACTATGCCAAGCCATATTACAAAATATGCCTGGGTAAAAGGCAGACAGAATAAAATCACCAACAGGCCTAAGCCACTGTTTATTACCATGCTGCAGTACTGATAATAGCAAGGTGTTAGAGACTTTGTGTCAGTTCTGTCAGGCTTCAGGACTGGACCTTGTTGAACTTGCTTTGCCCACACTTGCTTTAAGGCTTGTCTGAAGCTTTATTTTAACTTTTAGGTGTAAAAACCAATTGTTTAGCAATCACTAACAGACATCAGATGTTCCATTTTCTAATTTGGAGTAGAATTATGGACTTCCATACATTGCAGATGAAAGCTCCCTTGATAAGCAGAAAGTATCTGCAGGACAGTTAAACTTCAAAAATCATCTACTTTGAACACTAACAGAGCTTAAATTCTTCTGGCGCCATAAAAAAGAGAAGGACTTGAAATCACTTTCTCAGTAAAATGTCCTATTTAGATTCATTAGGCAGACCTTAGTTTCTCCCTGAATGTAAATTCTTCTGAAACTAGCAAATGGTATTTCTCTAGATTAACAAGAAACTTGCCAAATTAGTTCTACTCTTGATAGGCACATGAAAATTAATCACATTATAGGTCATAATAAGAAAATATACAATATGATAAAACAATATAGGTTTCCTTATAGTCATATTTAAATTCTTGTGTATAAAATTGAAGAACTAAGTGTTTACCGTAGATTTATCAAAGAAGTAATGAATTTTTAATTTGTTCAAAAAAAAAAAATCGACTGAGTAATAGGCCTTATGGACCTACTATTTCATAAGTATGTATTTATTTATTTCATAACAGTATTAGTAAGATGAAAATGGCATTTGAAAAACTACATTTACACAGAAGATTAAAAATACAAATAATAGCTTACATATGTTGGGCATATGATTTATTCAATGGATAAGATTTGAAAACAAAGATAACATATCCTAATATGAATAGCATCACATAAAATTGTGGAAAATCAGCAGAAAATAAGTAAATTTAAGGCTTGCCTAAACTCACATGCTGGAAGTATTTGTGACATTATAAACATGATCAACTAGGTGCCAGGCAGGGAATGAAGTTCATTTTTCCTTCCTTGCAACTGTTAAGACAGATTCTTTGTCCTAAGCAAGATAACCATGAATGTCTAGCCATAATTATTTACCATAGGTCTTCTCTGAACAAGTCTTGAGACAAGGATAGTGATTAATTACATCAACATAGTTCTGTCTAAATGGTAGGTATTGAATTTTAAAGAGTTGCCTAGGCTTCTTCTATAGTGAATGACAAGACAGGCATTTCAGGAAAGTATTTTATTTAACTAATTTAGGTGGAACAAACCTGCATCTGTAAACATTTTTCTTTTCAGGTTATAGAAAGAGTTTAAAGTAACTACTAAACACATAAACTTTAAACCCCTGACTGAATGTCACACCAAATGTTTAAAGTTTCCACCATAAAATTAAAAGATACTGCCAGTATCTTTTGGTATATGTTTCATTTAAAAATAATTTTATCTTCCATACGAAGTTTCTCTATGTTCCACAACAAATGAGGTAGAGTTTAATAAGAAAATTAATTTTATCCAATTCTATTCTGAATGTAAGTTGCTGGCTAGTCAGATAAATTTTCCACAGAGGTGGAGGGGTAATGTTTGTGGTAAAAAAAAGGAAACCAACAAAAAAAAACCCAACCAAAACAAAGCACCATAGAACTTTGTTTTAAGGCAATTTCAGTCTATCATAAACCTTAAAGGTAAAATGTAACAGATATTATTGATCCAATAAAAAAAGGTTTTCTGACCCACGAAGCAAATAAATCTATACAAAGATAACTCATGCCAAGGCTAGGGTCCAACTTATGGCCATTGTACTATTCTAGGAGTAAATTAAAACACACTGGTGGTAATAAATGTCATCTGAGTACAACATGATAAATGAAATGTGTCTCTGAAATCAAAACGCCTAGCTGGAAAAACAAACAATAAAAGTATGATTGTGAGTGGATTCACTTCAGAAAATAAAAAGCATAAAACCATATTCAGTAGCATACTGACATTACACCCCTGTGACCCACTAGGTATAACATTTAGAAGTAATTGGGAATGGCACTTTCCTATTCCATGTTTGTAATTCACTATTTATATCAACTCTGTGTCCCATATGTCTTTCGAAAAGCCAGTGAAATTCCCTTAAAATGATGAATGACAGGCCCAAAGCTGATCAGAGCTTAGTGGTCTGCTTGCAAAGTCCTCTCTTTTGTGCTGAGTTTTGTCAGAAAAGTATTATTTTTTCAACTCAAAGTCCATCTGTAAATAACATAAATTAAAATGATTGATGATTATTAATTTTCTTCCAATCTCTGAGACATCTTACATTTTCAAGGCACTGAAGCTATCTTGTTTTTCCAAAGATATTTCTTTTCCATGTCAAGATTTACCCTTTTAGACATCACTGTTGTCTATCAGCTAGAGGTCTTGGGATAGTGTGGTACAGTATCTCCAGAGTCGCTAAGCGAATCCTCCATTAGATAGATAGGCATGGGTTCTCTCTCAGCAGACTCTCTTCTTAAGGGAATCTTCCCGCCTTTCTCTGTGATTCTTTTTCCTTTTTTCTTTTTTTTTTTTTTTTTTTTGCTTTGCCTTTTATTCCCTATGGTCCACAAGGTTCTTGATATGACTATGTTCAGTCACTCATAAGGAAAGGAAACATCTTCCTACTCCTTTTGGAACATTCCTCAAGTCAGTCAATGTCTTTTTAGAGACACACACATTGAGAACAGGTATTGCCACTCAGTGCAGCTTTTATGCTTAGATGAAATAAAAAATTCCTAAATACAGTTTAATAGGATAAGAAAATAGCATCTAATATTTACCAAGATTTATTATTCTTTGAATTGTTTGTCAGGACATTATATATTGATTCCTTGTCTAATAAAAATGGAATGAAAAATGAGTACAGCAACAAACACTGGAATCAAAACAGAAGATATAAAAAGGAGGTGCTAAATGGTTTCAAGTGTGCAGCACAAAAAAGAAATTGCAGCAGATTAGTTCATCATTTGCTTTAAATGATGAACTTTAAAGCAGACAAAAATATTTTTCAAAAATAGGCCTTCAGAAAGTCTTTAATGTTTTCTTTAGTATAGTCTACCTCAGTAATATCATTCAGTTCTTATTAGAAGCATATGCGTAGCCATTCACTAGTTTAACTTATTATTCTGATTGAAGGCATAATTTGTTCCTGGAAAGAATGTCAAATGAAGATGATGCTCATTCCAAAGGCACTTCATCAAATTTATGTTTGGGGATCAAACTGATATATTTAAGATCAGTAGAAGATAACACAACTGTAATTTTATTTATATAAATAAATTTACATATTATAAATAAGCATTATATTGTTACAAAAAGACAAACAAGTGACGCTTCCATAACTATCGCTTCCTTTTGTTAAAGATATAATTATTTTTGTTGCTGAGCAGGAAAACCTATACTACATGGTTCAGTGCATTTAAAATTACTTGAAAAACCTGAAAATCTTAAAGGTTTAGGTCTTGATCCTAAAAATCAGCTTTTTATATAGTGCATTTCTATAGGGATGCAAGTCAAGAAGCCATTTTCTATTTCTAATGCAAATCCTTTTCATCTGTACAGTTGCACATTTTGAATTACAATAGAGGAAGATGTTTTCTCTTTAAGTTTCCCACTGGTGTCTTTCAGCCTATGCAGACCTTTTGGACGCTCCAGAGAATCTCAAATGGCTCAGGTGCCCTTATGTTTTGGGCTCTATGCCCTACCTTTCTCTTGACTATTTACAGGAGATTAGAAACAGCTCACATGGAGCCATTTAGGTACCTAAATTAGGTCTGTGAATCCCAGAACAATACTGTTAAATCCCAGTATAATATCGCTGATGCTTATCACCATGCGGTCATTTAATCATGCTGAAACTACATAACAGAATTTAATGTTGGTGCATATGCAGTTTTATGCTTATATAGTTCTTTGTCAGCTGGCTATAAAAAAAAAAAAAAACCCAAACAACCAACTAAGCGCATGCACAGAAAAAAAGTATTTAGTAGTGCGGATGTCCTTACTATTTGGACATCTTTTGAAATCTCTCTTCTGTTTCTTCTGACCTCTATTTTCCTACTATAAGGAAAGGATCCAGGTCATGCACACTTGATCAAGTCATATTTCCAATAATCTAAAAAGGACTCAAGGAACAGAAAAAAATAATTCCAGAAGACTCCACCAGTAGTTAAAAGACAATTTCAGATGTGCAAAACTGTTTCTCTGCAACAATGAAAGGAGTGTATGCAGGCAAGTGCAACAGAAATCTAAAGGAAATATACTCTTTTCTCTGTAAACAGTTAAGTATCACTGGCTTTGTGATAATAGGTTTATTTCAGTATGATTTTTATTTCTCTTTGTAGTGAAAATAATTCAGGAGTGAGTACCCCTTTTTTTCCTCTGATATGTGCAATAGCATTATTTGCTGAGCCTAAATAAAAGAGAAAAAAGAAAACCTTTCAGTTCCTAGTATGGGGCACTGACAATTGGCTGCTATACCATTGACTGATGCAAATAGTTTTCAGTACTTATTAGCAGTTCCAGAGCCATGAAGACAAACAATTTAGAAAGAAGTTTGAAAAACTAACTTTTGAGATCCCTGCAGGTAGGAGGGAGTGGGGGGACAATAAAGCAGTCATCATAAGGGAGTCAAATATCAATCCTAAATTTCAGTGTAACATGCTTCTGGTGGGGAGGATGAAAAAGTAGAAACAGTACTGGAAAGACTTCACAAGCAAGTCAATGACTGATCTTACACAGAATGACATCTCAGTATTCAAAATTGTATTTGAACTCCTCTGAAGCTGGAACTGGGAGAATTCACATCAGAGATAAGCCTCTGCCAAAACCTAATACGTTATAAACTAGATACTAATGTATTTTCCAGCTATTAGTTTTATGTAAAGAAACATCCAGAACAGATCCTTGAACAGACTAATTTATCTCTGACAAACAAGCTTTGTGGCTCCTGAATTAATGTAAGTGTGCTGGAGTTGATAGCCTCAGTTGATTGGAATCATCATGGAAGAGCTTCAAACAAGAAGTTGGAATAATTTGAGCTTGATGGTATAATGAATGATGCAAAAGCTTATACTACATACAGACAGCGGTACTAAAGGCTTTCTGAAGTCTTAGCATGAAAATATTTGAATTACATGAGATTTTTCCCTTTCAAAAGGAAATATCAGCATGATGACCCCTGATATTCAGAAGAGCATAATCAAAATTTAAAACCATGAAAATTAAAAAACAGTAATAGGAGAATTTACTTAAGTGATGGCAACTTCATGAAGATCTAGTGTTGATATTTCAGGAGCTTTAGCTATTCATAGACAGTATTTCATGAATGCCTTTTAACACATGCAGGTTGACTCGGATACTGAAGAAAAAAAGTCTCCAAACATGACGAATATGTAATTTGAAGGCATATAACAAGTTAAAATGTTTTTCAGTGAACAGCCGTAGCTGACTCTTGACAATGAGTTTAACTTTATACATACACAGCTACTGTTGCAAAATACATAAATAAATATGATCTTATCTATTGCTTCTCAATTTTTTTTACCACTCTTTTTTACCACTCAATTTTTTTTACCACTCTTTTTTACCACTCAATTTTTTTTACCATTTACAGAGAATTCAGTGCAGAGACCTTTTTACAGAGATTTTTTTTTTTTTTTTTTTTACAGAGAATTTTGAAAGACTAGTAATTGTTCAGTTTGATTTCCTTCATATTTTTCATAGTTCTGGGCATACATAAAATTATCAAGGCGTCAAAAGTCAATCATCCACGTACATAACTGTCTGAGCAATGTCCATGTTCCCTCATACCACAAGCGATGTATCTGACTAGAAAAAGTACCTACATAGACGTGTTTTTTTGTAAATTGCAATAGTCTTGTGGGCGTAGTGACAGTTAGTGGATGTCTTGGCCACAGTGATCATGAAAAGGCTGAATTAAAAGCCTTTGGTAAAAGGAAAAAAAAAAAAACAAAACAAAACAAAACCCCAAAAACAAAACCACCTGTTAGCAGAGGTACTACTCTGGATTTTGGAAGACCAGAATTTAAGCTGTTCAAGGAACTAGTTAGTAAGGCCCCTGGGAATCTGATTTTGAGGGTATTGGAGTGCATAAATCCTGTTCATTTTTTAAGAGTCATCTCTTAAGAGCACAGGAGCACAGTTCATTGACACTTGACTGTCACAAGTCAAAGCAAGCAGAGCAGAAGGCTGGCTTATCTTAACAGGGATCTTCAAGAACTTAAGAAGAAAAAGAAAGTGTACAGATTTTGGAAGCAAGGTTAGGCTAAACAGGAGACTAAAGAGATACTGTTTGCCACTGTAAGGAGAAAATTTGGATGGCCAAGGACAACTGAACTTGAAGCTGGTTAGTACCAGTGCAACTAACACACAAAAAAAATTCTTAAGTATGTTAACAGCAAAAGGAAGACTAAAGAATACATTATTTGATAGGGTTGGTCACCCCCCAAAAGGTGAGGGTGGTAAGGCGCCCCTATCACAATCAGGGTTCAAGATAGAGCAGAGATATTTAACGCCTTCTTTTCCTCTGTCTTTTATGCCAGTGATGGGACCTAGGACCCTGAAATCCCTGGTCTGGAGTACTGTGACTGGGGAAGTGATAGTCACAGTTGACTTTGAACTTGTACTGTATTTGCTCATGTAACAAAACGCATATTTATAGGGCCAAATGGGATTCATCCAGGGTACTGAAAAAGTTTGCCGATGCTATTGCAAGACCTGTCTCATTTATCAACATTCTTGGGAATCTGGAAAGATGCCAGCTGACTGGAAGCTAACAAATATTCCAGTTTTCAAAAAGGGCAAGAAAGAAGACCCTGTTAAGTACAGGCCTGTCAATCTCACTTCAGTGCTGGGTATAATTATGGAGAATATGCTGGGAGGTACTGAAAGCACCTGAAAGTCAATGCAGTCATTGGTCAAAGTCAGCATCGGTTCATGAAGAGAAAGCCATGCCTTACTAACTTAATATACTTTGATGACTTTACCTGTCTAGTGAAAGAAGGGAAAGCAGTGGATGTGAGGTCGTTTTATGTATTATGTCTCAGTATCTTACTGGAGAAATTGTCCAGCATACAGCTAGACATGTATAAAATATAATGAGTGAACAACTGGCTGAAGGGTCAGCCTTAAAGAGTTGTACTGAAGGTGGTAGCGACTGGTTGATGCATCTACTAGCATCACTAATAGAGTTTCCCAGGGCCTAATTTTTAGGGGTTTATTAATTACCTGGGGATAGAAGCTGAGTGTACATGAAGGAAATTTGTTGACAACAGTAAAGTAGATGATGATGCTGACTCCTTTGAGGGTAGAGAGGCCTTACAGAGAGATTTTAATAAGCTTAAAATGTTGTACAATCACCAGCTGTATGAAATTTAACAAGGAGAAATGCTGGATTCTGCATGTGGGACAGTGTAATCCCGGATGTGCATCTAGCCTGGGGGACAAAAGGCTGGGGTGCAGCACTATAGTAAGAGATCTGGGTTTCTTGGTTGATGGTAAACTCATTGAGTCAGCAATGTCCCATGATGGTCAAAAGGGCCAACTGCATCCTGGGGGGCATTAAGCAAAAGAAGCTGTCATACCACTGTATTGATCATTGGTGCGGTCTCACTTCGTGCGCAGTGTCGGGCTCCCTAATGTAAGGATGCAGTGATACTAGAGTGTGTCCAAAGGAAGGCAACAAAGATGCTGAAAGGACTAGAGGGCATGACTTACGAGCAACAGACAAGGATATTAGGTTTGTTTTGTGCAGAGGAGACTCAGGGGTGACCTCCTTGCTGTCTACAGCTTCCTCACAGAGGGAGTGGACAGGGAGGTGCCGATCTCTTCTCTCTGGTGGCCAGTAACAGGACACAAGGAAGTGGCTTAAAGCTGCACCAGGCAAAGTTTAGACTGGATATCAGGAAAGAGTTCTTCACTGAGAAGGTGTCCGAGCACTGAAACAAGTTCTCCAGGGAAGTGGTCATGGCTCAAAGCCAGTTGGCATTCAATAAATGTTTTGGACCAATGCTCTTAGTTTTAGGTTTAACTTGTAAAAGTTAACTTTTAAAAGTTAACAGTTAACTCTAGTGTAGAGTCACAGGAGTTAGACTTGATATCCGTGGGTCCCTCCCAACTCAGGATGTTCTACAATTCTATCATTCTATGTGTATAAATCTAGTCAGCAATACAAATAATATCAAGTTCAGCAACTAGTATGATGATCAGCAATTTCTATGAAGCTTGAAAGAAAACACAACTGAAGTTATTTAAATCTAAGAAAAAAACAAAATAATGTGTTTTATTTCTGTCTTTAGATGACATAACTGTCTAGAAATCATATAGACAGCAAAAAATCAAAATGAACCTCAAAAGCATCTAAATCTAAAAAATCTAAAGAATTATGGTACTGAACTAAAAGTAAGTAATACAGAAGGATATGTCAGTATTCCCTCAAGAGATTCATGCAAAAATTCATGCAGTTGAAAACATGTAAAAATACTAAGTAAAACCTCAACTATGATAGTGAAACAGAGTATCACAGAAACTCACTCTCAGTAATAACAGCAGAAAGGGAAGGAAAAAAAAAGAAATAAATCCAAAGCAACAAAATCCTTTGGTCATCTTCAACTTATGCTGTGATTTACTGACAAAAAAACCTAACTATTAGACATGTCAGCTCAAGCTTCTTTCCCATTCTTGCACCTTTTTATTCCTTTTATTAATCTGTGTTTCTTGCCTGTTTCTATCATGTTAGGAAGGCAGTTTATGTTTAAAATAAGATTAGGGAGTTGGAAAATAAGATCAGTATGGATATATGCTGTTTAGATCAGTCGGCTAAAAAAAGCTACAACATTCCAAGGCACCAAGGGTACTGTGACAGAGAGGACACTGGATGCAGTCAGATATTTTGTTGAATATAGCCATGTGCTTGCAGAATGCTGAGGTTTCTCATGAAGGTTAGGCACGTAGCAGCTGGTTAATACAGTCTCTTAAGATTCATTTACAACTCCTGAACTGCTGCCAACAGTCACTTAGGATGCAAGCCTGTATTAAAAGGAAAGCAGAAAACCACAGATGCTTCTACATTTACTTTCCTCTTCCATATTTTTGGACATAAATCACTTTAAATAAAGATTAAACCAGAAGTAATTTGCATGAAAGAAGGAGGCATTTCAAGATTAGCTCCATTTCAAATATTATTCTTTTAACGTACTTGCCCAGAAAAGCATATTTAGACACATGCCAGTTAAGCAAGTTGGACAAGGGAGTCTTTTCAGAAGTAAAGATGTTAACTTAGTACTTTAGAGGTCTTTTAGTTTTTTGCTAGAGCTGAAAACAGATACATGTGGAAGTGGCAACAGCAATTCACAGCCAATATCCTCAACTGATATAAAATTTCATACCATCAGAAAATTATGCTGGATAAATATTTGATCTTGTAGGTATGTACAGAAGAAATGAAATGTGCAAAATTACATTTTTAATTCTCTTTTTTCTTTTTCCAAAATATTTTCCTTATTTCCTGTTTAAAAAACACATATTGAACCCAAATACTGGAATTTAATTATAATAAAATACCCATATTTTTCACCTGATGCATTTTAAATATCTCAGAGAAGATGTGTCTATTTACTACTTAAGCTAAGCAACCTCAGAGAAACAAATCTTTAGTTACTGTTTCAAGCAACATATACTGTCTCATAGTAGTGTAGGCTAGTATTGACATACAAGACAAAACAGTTTTCAGTGTGTCAACAATGAAAGCTCTCAGTCATTTTGCTTTGCTGAAAGCTATTGAAAGACTTTAGAGTAATCAGCTTTCACAGTAGCATTGTGCTCCAAATATCTTTGGACTTATCCAGATTAATTTTAAGAACAGATGTCTGTAAGGTATGTAGAGTATGCAGACTCTGAAAAATAGGAAATTATTTAATCTGAGGCTCCCACTGGCTTCTCAACTTGATCTTTTCTCATCTGTTACCAACAGCAGTGACTGATGTCACCTGAAAGTAAAAGTTTTTCTATGATAGCCTCTGGCATGCCTTGTTTTGTCCTTTTTTCTCAGTCCTCTTGAGTTTTTATCATGGCAAAAGTATATCTTTTAGATCCTGTGTGTCTTCTCAAATCATACACTTTTCTTTTGAGAAAACAGTCAGAAGTTTCTGAAGGAGCTGCCACTGGAGCGTCTACACTTCTTGTTGAATTTTTCTTTTTGCTGTACAATTTTGTCTGCCAGTTGGGGAATATAGCAAGAAGACCATGCTATTTCCAAAATGAAACCGCTTTTGTTAATCCTTGTCTTCTATCTTTCCTTCTCATAGCACACCAGCTTTAAGTCCGATGATGTTGATCAAAAATTGCATTTACTTGTATGTTCTGTATTATTCACACCTGCAATCTTGAAGATCAGTATAACAACACTCTTTATTTTGAGGCATTTGTTGCTTTTTTGTGCTTTGAGTCACAAGCATAAATGTGTAGTTTACAAGCATACTATATCCTTCTCTGAAGCTTAAACACACTGATAAAAGTTTCCATTTTAGCAGCCTAAGAAATGATTATGTAACAAATTAAAACATGCATGAAGGAAACTAGGAAAGCACTTAGAAATTACATGGTTTTGCCATGGTTTACACCCAGCCAGTAACTCAGAACAATGCAGCCACTTGCTTACTCTCCCCCTTTCTTCCTTCCCTCCCTCTCCCAGAGGGATAGGGAGAAGAATCTAAGGAATTTAACTCTCACGGTTGAGATAACAATCCAACAATGAAGCTAC
Source organism: Psilopsiagon aurifrons (assembly GCA_025447955.1). Lineage (NCBI taxonomy): Eukaryota > Metazoa > Chordata > Aves > Psittaciformes > Psittacidae > Psilopsiagon > Psilopsiagon aurifrons. Next base: position 8,413 of record JAOEHY010013581.1, on the reverse strand, counting down.
AATACAAAACTATTGCTACTGCACCAATAATAATACAGGAAATAACAAGGGGAGAAAATACAAAACTAAAAGGGGAAAATGAAAAGAAAACAATAAGCACAAGTGATACACAATACAGTTGCTCACCACCTATTGACCAATACCCAGGCTGTCCCAAACAGTGATCTGGGCCCTCTGGGTAACTGTGCCCGGTTTATATACTAGGCATGATGCGCTGTGGCATGGAATACCCCTTTAGCTAGTTTGGATCAGTTGTCCTGTCTCTGCTTCCCCCCAGCTTCCCGTGCCCCTCCTCACTGGCAGAGCATGAGAGGCTGAAAAGTCCTCCATCAGTGTAAACATTACTTAACAGCAACTAAAACCACTGGTCTGTTATAAGTGTTGTTCTCAGATTTAAGTTTAAAACACAGCACTGCACCAGCTACTAAGAAGGAGAAAAGCAGCTGCTACAGCTGAACCCAGGACACACGTGCAGCATGAGACAGGAAAAAGAGGAAATGTTGAGTAAAATGATGAGTTAGCTACCTTTCAATCTCCTAACATCTAACACCGTATCAGAGAAACTGTCTGTAAATTAAGAAATGTCCTTCACTCAGCATCATACATTTTTCTTTCTCTTCTGGAATTGCATTGTGTGTATTCTGTTGGAAAACTTTCTACCCAATCAGAATATATTGATATTGCATGGCTTACTTTGTTTAAACTTCTCAGAAATGCCACCATATTCTAGCACGTCTTATAAACTAAACTTTGTCTATATTAAAGGGAAGAAAAATTAGTTACTTAGTTAGCATGCTTTTGTTTTGCATAAATTGCAAATTCCTTATTTATACATCCTCTTCTCCCCACAGATTGCTTCATCAAGGAAATGTGGAAAATGACTCCCTGTATTACTTACTGCTTAGCTCTGCCTATGCCGTAGTGTCCTGGGTTCAGCAGTAGCAGTCATTTTTTCTTCTCCTTAGTAGGTGGTGCAGTGCTTTGTTTGTGACTTTAGGCCTGGGAACAGTACTGATAACACCAATGTTTTTCGTTCCTGCTCAGTAATGTTTAGTCTGACCCTTCTCGCTACTGAGAGCAAAGATTAGGATTGCTGTTGTTTGGATCAACTTCTTCTTTAATTTATTCCATAACCACACAAATCCGTCCTCAGCTCACAAAAGAAGGAAGTGTGACAAAGCCATAACCTGTTGTATTAGTTTAAAGATATTAAATGCAAGTCCTTTAAGTCCTCATTTTAGTCAGCAGTCCTTGTAATTCTTTTAATTTGTGGAAATTTCCCTTTCGAAGTCTGGAACCTCCATTATGTACATTACTTTATTTTGTTTTCAAATTAAACACAATAAATGCCATCTTTTAAGCCAAGGCTCATTCCTACAGTCATCTCTCATAACTTATTATCAATGACAATGAGTCTCAATTCATTGTTTTAAAATCAGCATTGGAAGTGCTGAAAATGAATGTTTTCAGTTATTCTGGTTGTTACTGTATCTCCTGTTCCCTTATTCCAGAAAAAATAATAGAAAGCAACAGCTTTCTTTAATTCACATGAAAATTCTGACATAAGTTTATTATTTGTAATCTTACTTCCATTCAGGAGACTGGAGTAAGCACTTGAAAAGAGATTCTTCTTAAAACTGCTTGTTAACAATAGGTTACTTGGCATTCTTTTTCTCCCTTTTTTTGCTCTATTGGTTTTGAGTATGTTGATTTCCTTCATCAGCATTCCCACTAAATGCAGGAAGACAGCATACAAAAATAATGAAAATGAGGTATATTATTACAAATTATAGAGTATTTAGCATATTGGGTGGAATTCAGTTACAAAGGAAAATAAATTATAGTTGACTGTTGGGGGGTGTTTGCAATGCCCTAGTAACTCATTCTACTTGGAGAAGATCAAGTCAGCAGAGCTTACACAGTGATTCATCTCACACTAAATTAGATGCTGAGGGTACAAGTCAGTACCTGAACATATAGATCTAGTTCCAGTTGTGAAGCCTTATGGTAATCCATCAGGCAAACGGCTCTTGGCCCAGATCCTGGACCTCCTGTTGATGTGGCCTACTGTAAAGCCCATGGAGGGAAGGAAATCAGCCAAAGCAGGGGATCTGAAATGGCACTGAGATCATAAAATCTTTAGGCAAACAAACTAGTCTCTGACATTTTGTTTTATCTAAACATTATTTTGAGAATTGAGTTCAGGTACCTACGTGTAGATGCCAAATGAGTGGGGGATTCACGGTATCCCCGTAAATCTGAGAGCTGTAACACTCAAGAGCAGAGCTCTTCTGTAGCTGACAGACAGAAATGGAGTCCAGCTCCTGAGTCCTCAGGACAGGAAAGATATGGATCCTTTTCAGATGGTCCAGAGGAGGGTCACAAAAATTATTAGAGGGATTGAGCAACTTCTCTGTGAGGAAAGGCTGAAAGAGGTAGGGATGTTCAGGCTGGAGAAGGGAAGACTCTGGGGAGACCTTATTGCAACTTATTAGTTCTTAAAAAGGGCCTATAAGAAAGTTGAGGAAAGACTTTTTATCAGAGCCTGTTGTGAAACGACGAGTAATGGCTTTTATTAAGAAGAGGGAAGATTCGGGCTGGATGTGAGGAATTTTTTACAGTGAGGGTGGTGAAACACTGGAACGTTGCCCAGACAGGTGGTAGATGTGCTATCCCCAGGGACCTTCAAAGCCAGGTTAGATATGATTCTGAGTAACCTGATTTAGTTGAAGATGCACTTGCTCATTGCAGGTGGGTGGGACTGCATAGCCTTTAAAGGTCCTTTCCAACCCAAGCTATTCTATGATTCTAAGTCTATAAATCATGCAGAGTACTCTAGGACTTTTTAAATGGCTCTAGTTTCTTATCTATAAACAAAGGAATCAAATCATTAATGTTGTTCTAGGCAGTGTACAATACCAGGCTTGACCTGCAGTTGCTACTCAGAATGACAGCCTATTTTATAGTAAAGTGTCATATGTGCTGTCCCACAAAGATGTCTTGGATAATCAAATTGCAGCAGGAACTTACATTGAAAAAATTAACTCTTTTATGTCAAGTCACGTAAACATCTATTTAGCTATAACAACTGTAGACTGAAGTTTGAATCCAGCTCACATCTATGTAGATGTGCACATCTGTGTGTAGTCATCTAATATTTGGTGTTTGGAACTGAATCTTGTATCAACCTAAGACAGTCTTTGCTTCCTCTGTGAAGGAAACTATGCATCCCTCTTGCATCCTTTCATTTTTAAATAGCAGGCTGTATTGTTTACCTTTGTGAGGTAACTGGGAAAAAAGTTAAACAACCTTCTCAGTAATTAAATGTTTTGAGTCATCATAGCTTCTAGCCTTTCAAAAATATTTACTTTTCAACATAGATAAACTTAGAAGTTTTACTTTTCTTAAACACATAAGAATATAAATCCTCTTCTCATCCTCCCCTGATTCTACTGAGTTCTCAGATTTTTAAATAAATTTAATAAGGTAAGATGTTTATTTGGGGCTCAGAATGGATATTGCATACTCCTTTTTTCTGTGAATATAAATAAAAGGTGTTGAAGGGTTATTTGAAGGTCACCTTCTCTCTCATTCTACAGTAAGATTATTAGTAGAAAAGCTCTTCTTACAAAAAGCTTTCCTATGTCCTTAATTAATCCCTCACCTGTAGTGATTGAAGAAAAAATGTCTTTCTTCAAAATGCATTCTTTAAAAATTTATGGTAAGATAAGACAGCTTTTGGTAAATTAGTAATAATGAAAATCCAGACTAAATCAGTTCTGGTCAAACAAAATTAAAAATTCATATATATTGAAAAAACTTTCACAAAAAAAAAATAACTTCCACATACTCCAGGTGTGACTGACAGGAGATCCTTTCTCTGGAACCCTAATGCCCACTGAATTTTGAATATACTTTTGTTCTTATTGCTTCAGTCTTTTTTGAAGGTGCAAAAAAAGAAAAACAGAATAGAAATGGAGGAGATGGGGAAAAGGAATTGGAAGAAAGAGTCCTTTGCTCTTTTATTCTTTAATTGGAACTTCAGTAATCTTAAAGGATCTTAGCCAGAAACAATTACGTCCCTAAGGTCTGTCAGAAGTAAAATCAAGGGTATCATTTCTATGACATTTTTGTTCAATGTCTTTCCTTTTTTTCCTGCTTTTCTAGTTAACTCTTAATCAAGCCTGTGTATGTCTCCTAACAAAGGTAATACTCTTTCCAGTTCTCTTTCCCATACTTTTTGATATCCAGCTAATCGCATCCAAACACTGTTGACACAAGCATTTCTTTTCATAAGCCTCCCTGTCTCCATTTTTCCTACCTCTCTAGTCACTTTTTTTCCATCTTATCCTTTCATTTTCATTGATGTTGTTGTAGCTTCAGTTCTAACTAAAATGTGTTTTCCAAACTGACTGCCAAAATAACCATTCCTTGTCAAATAGTTTTAAAAGCTTCAGTGAGCAGAAAAGTACAATGTATCTGAGGAGAGGAGAGAAGGGGGAGAGAAGAAGGGAGAAAGGAGGGGAGAGTAGAGAAAGAAATATATACTAGTCTTTTGCAGTTTTTATATCACTTGTAAAAACTCCCTTTGCATGTCCTGTACCATGCATATTTTTCACAGAATACAAAAATAAGGAGGCATGAAAAAAGAATAAATTGGTCACTTTCGCTTTTATAAAACAGGCCAGTTTTCTCCTGTAAGCAGAAAAAGGGATCCGCTGGCTAAATGGAAGGTCTCTTGTGCATATAACTATTTAATATATTTTTATTGTTCTTAGTAGGTTTGTTTTTATAAAGCATAAAATAATTGTCCTTACCTTATCAATAAATGGAGTAACCTATTCTGGTTTTACAGTCCAAAAGTCTTCTACTCCCCAGCTTTGCACGTTTCCCTTCTGATAAGAACACTATCTGTAATATAGTCCTTTCCAACTCTGATAAAAAAAAATTACAATATTTTACAATATTTTGTGAGCTAAAATCCTTAATTCTTACTCAATTCCATTTTCAGCCTTATCAGACAGAGAAAACTGGTAATTAGAAAGGCAAAGGTCAGAGATAGGCATGCTCATAGTCTTAATTTAGAAGTTTCTTTATAATATCAGTGAAACAACAGGAAACTCCATTCCATCATATAAATTGACCACAAAAAATCATTTTTTATCAGGTATATACTACCAAAACAATACACACAATATTGGTCCAGATTACAGACATGTACATGGAATTGTCTTCTAACAGCTGAACAGCTCCTAAAGCATATACTCAGTTGCCTACGGAGAGCCACAAAATGCCGTTTGGGATTCTGTGCGGTATTTGCATCACTGAACAAGAAGGACAGCTAGTACTTCATCTCTATACTGACTCATGGATAGTGGCAAATGCCCTGTGGGGATGGTTGCAGCAATGGAAGCAGAGCAACAACAATGCAGAGGTAAACTCATCTGGGCTGCTGCACTGTGGTGAGATATCGCTGCCTGGGTGTAGAACCTGGTGGTAAAGGTACACCATGTAGATAGATGCTCATGTACCCGAGTCGGGCCACTGAAGAATACCAGAACAACCAACAAGTGTATCAAGCTGAGAAGACTGAAGTGGATTTAGAATGGCAATGTAAGGGTGAATTCTATTTAGCCCTGTGGGCCATGAACATCAGGCCATCAGGGCAGAGATACAATGTATAGATAGGCTCATGATTGAGGGGTGGACTTGACCATAGACACCATTGCCCAGGTTATTTATTAATCTACAGCACTGCAACTAGGCAAGCCAAGCTGTTAAAGCCTCTCTGGTATGGAGGACAATGGCTGAAGTACAAATATGGGGAGGCCTGGGGAAATTGACTGTATTAATACATCACTTCAGGCTGAACTACTTTTCTAGATCAATTCAATTACTGACTATGCTGCACTTACTTCTTATTGAAGAATCCTTATCAAGAAACAGGCTACTGAAAAAAAAAAAAAAAAAAAAACTCCTAAAGGATGTATGATAATACCTTGAGGTGTGGTTTTTATTTTTCATTTTCTTGTAGATTAAGATTTAAAGAGTTTCAGCATTTTAAATATATGTTTATGTAGTGAATCATCATCTGGGGAAATTCATTTTACATCATGGTTGCCATGTAGAATGTAGGCATCTAACCTGCACAATTTATTAAGGCATCTTCCTATATATTCTCATTCCTTGGTGAAGGAATGTTACCATGTTCTCAGTCAGCTGTGAATTAAACCTTGGGGCTGTGAATTACACCTTGCATTGTGACATGGCTTGTTAAACTATCCACAAATGAAGTCTCCCCCTCCCCTCCCCCAACTCCCATCACCAAAGAAAGGAACTTTTCAGGAATTCTGACACTAGTGTTGGTCATAATGGTAAGAGAGAGACTGAAAACATGAAAAGGAAACAAATATGGAAAAAAAAAAAGATGCAGATTTTTTATATTTTTTAATATCTATTCACATCTGCTGTGGGGAAAATATTAAATATTTAATCCTTAGGGTCAGCCACTCTCACAGAATACAGAAGTATTCAGGTACAAGAATTCAGGTTCTATTATAAACCTGTATCTTCCTCCTGAGCAATTTGTATTAGCCATGCTTTACTCAAGTATTTATGAACTCTCAAGCAATACAGATATTAATCTCCTCGACAGTGTTAATAATGTGTTTTATAAACTCTTTTTTGTATGTCTCATCACCTGTTATCCAACTAATCCTTCTTGCCAAGAGGAAAAATGCTGATACAGATTCAAAGACTATGAAGATAGAAGGTTTTGTGATGATAATTTGCTGTTTACCCTGTAGAACATAGATGATGAGATAAAATAAATTAATTTCCACTTCAGGTCCCATACTCTGTGTAAATAGATATTTTTTTCCATATTCAAACAAACATTTGTTCTCAACTCATACCTTCTAGTAGTTGAGAAACTCACCATTACCATTCATCGTTTGATCCAAAGGTAATTTGCTCTTACTCTGCTTTAGGATCTCTTGATTTTTCCCAGTTATAGCTAGCTAATCCATGGCAGTATGAATTGCTTTTCCTGATTACAATTTTATTTTTTTCTTTAATTTCTGTCCATAAGCTTGGTGCCATATTTAGCTTCTGTCCAATCCGGTTATTAATCAAATTATTAGTCTAGGAAGCTACAGTGTTTTAAACACAAATCAGAAGAATTCCTTTCATTAGCCTTCAATTTAACCTCAGAGGAAAAAAAAATGTGTAGGCTTTGCCATCTCATAGCACTAAATGTCATTAAGGAACTAAGAGTAACAAAAGAGAAAAATGCCCAATGCCATAACTACCTGTGCTTGACAAGCTCATTTGCCTGAGCAAATACCTGTTTGATAAAATCAATTCTGACTACAAATACAGATATACAGATCAATGCTCAAAGTCTAAATCTCAGATGATTCTTCACTTACTGAAAAAAAAAAAAAAAACCGACCAACCAAACAGACTTAGATAGTTCCCAATCTTCATTGACATTTTCTTTAAATTTTTTTTCTTTATTTCGTGTACAGGCATAATCTCCACCTGTGTTGTTATATTTGACTGGTTTGGTTTGGTTTTTATGTCTGTGTATCACAATTACAATGTTCATATATTGTACTTAGGTGGGAATTTCACTAGTGAGGATTAGAAGATACAAAATACAAAGCTGAAAAACTTTAATAAAGTTTTTTTAGAAGCTTATGGAAAAGGTGACTGGCGAGCAAAGGAAGAAACCGCCTTTAACAGATGAAAAAATGCTTATATACTCAAACTCACTTCACTGCTAAATACTTGATTCTTCATAAAAGAGGAATCATAAAAAAATCCATTCAGTCACAGACTGATTTGTGACAGCAAGCCAAAAGTAATTCACAGGAAACTAGGAAGTTACAGTTGCAAAATCAAAAGTTTTTTCTTAATGGGAGAGCTTAGCTAGCACCTTCTTAAAATAAAGGTGGGAGTGGCACAGAAAGTAGGGTTTTGGATGGATACAGAGTAATTCCTTGCACAAATTAAGAGTGATGAGGAGAAACACCAACCAGGAAGGTTCAATACAGCCATTAGACTAAAAAGATTGGGACTACAGGATATCCTGGTGGACCCTATAATTTGAAAAAAGAGATGGAGTGCAACAAGGCACTTGAATCCTTACCTAGGTGGATGGGTGCATGTGAACAAAAGATGTTGGTGTACTCAGTGTAAAAAGTGAGGGTACGTTAGATGTTTCATTCAAGGCCACAGTTAATTCGGTATGACATGTGTGGGTCCCCAAACCTCCAGTTACTCATAAAGCATGCCTCTTTTAAATAATTTTTTTAAGTCTTCTGTATTAGTGTAAGTCATAGAATCATAGAATAGTTAGGGTTGGAAAGGACCTTAAGATCATCTAGTTCCAACCCCCCTGCCATGGGCA